>PVKM010025096.1:0-20137 GCA_004027735.1 Carollia perspicillata
GGGGGGGGGGGGGGGGGGGGGGGGGGCTGCGGGTGGAGGCTCCCCCCACAGAAGTCAGTTTTGATAAATAATATTCCATGATTCATAAGAAATATCACATAAAGCTAAAGAAATAAAATAATGTGCATGAAGTACTCAGAGTAGTGACTGACTCAAAGAATGCATACAACCATTATTTTACAAACAATGTGATCCAGTTAAGTTACTTTATATTTTTGTATGGCTTCCTGCCCCCTTTCTTTGTCTCAAAGTAGAATACAGATAATGAGAGATTATTATTTTTTTGACAATGAGCTCATGAGCTCATGGGCATGTTTATAATTTTAGGTGTAATTGGTACCCAATACCGTGCTTGGGTATGGCAGGTATTCAACAAGCTAGTTGCTTTCCCTCATTTATCCAGTAACTATTTTCTTTGATTATCTGCAGACCTGAGCCACTGCACAGTGCAGGTTGGGTATGAGAACTACATAATACAGTTATTAGCATCAAGGAAATTACAATGCAGAAACATTTTTTTTTCTAAAGGATTTGTGCCTGTTTTGTGCCCAGCACCCTTCTGGGCAAAGCCAGCACAGGTGGCTCACAAAGCCTAAGTTAAAGTAGTTTGTGTCATATGAAGAGTATCATGTACACAGGGACCTCAGTCTTAAAATGAATCCTTATTTTACAAAGGAACAAAAAAAGTGCCTGAGGAAGCATGTACCATGGAGTTTCAAAGTTACAATTCTGGCGCCAAAATACTGAGGAACAATTCCAGGTTTGACACTTACTGGCACACAACCAGGGATAATTTATTTAGTCTTATTCCACCTGTGCAGCATGAAGATGTTAACACGAACTACTTCATAGTATTATGGCATACATTAAATTAATATATGTAAAATATACTTAAAAGGGCCTCTAGCACATAAAAGTCACCAATAATCTTTTGCTGTTGTAATTGTTGTCAGGATGTACTGCTGTTTCAGAAATAACACCCTTACCATGGTATGCATAGTCTATGCCATACAACAATTGTTTCAATAGGGAGGATGCATTTGTATGGTGTTAGCAGTCATTTATCCTGTCCAAGAGTCCTGAATGTAAAGCAAAGAGAAAGAGTTGGAACTAGGTGGTTCAGCTGGATAATTAATAAAAGTAGAGAAAAATGGTAAAGGAGACGAATAAACGAATAGCTGAGTGGAAAGAGTAAAAGTATTCACTATTCTTGGTGAGAAAAATGGCAAGATGAGCAGGTTTTCAGAGCTTCTCTTGGGTAACTACTCTTGCCACTGACAGTTGAATGATAATGGCTCCAATTATCAGTCAGGTCTGACTGCAACATTCACGAGATAATTTCCAATTTTTCCTCGATTCTTATCATCTGTGCAGGAATTTCTAATTACTTATCTTGTGTTTGTATCGACATAAAGATATACAATATTTAAGAGAAATGCACATTACTCAATGTGCAATGGGATAATGCAGGAACAGATAGATATATAGGTGTAGTTATAAGTATAGACACATTTCAGCCTTCTCTTCCTGCCAGACTCTCCACATCATCACTACTCCCCACCCCAACAAGTTCACCCAACATGGATTCTGGGACTATTCCAAGTCTATTATCTGTGTACATTCAATGTGTTTGCAAGTGAATGCTATTTCCAAATGGACAATATTTTGATGGGACAAGAAAGGGCAAGGAGAACTTCAGAAAAAGAATGAAGATATTAAACTTAACATTTACAGGACTTTTGCGACATTAACTTAGTCAAAAATAATGACTGCTGAACTATCATTATTAATTTTATTCTTATGTGCCTAGACTCTCCACCCTTCAAATCTTAGTGATTATTATAAAATATTACAATTACAATATACAGTTATAAGCTTTAATTATATGTGTATAAAATTAACCGGTTCTTCAGTGATAGCATCTATATTGGAAAAATGGTGATGGAATTGAGAAACTTGTATTGAAAATACCTTCTGAAAAGGAAACAAAAAGTCTATCATCTTAAACGAAGTTCTTGAGAAAACAAAGGTTTCACTAAAAAGTAAACAAACAAAAAACCCACCAGTGCACAATGTACACTTAATTAAGGTAATATTATTTATAGTTCAAAGAATTTAGCAGCCTTTAGACAATAATTTATTCCCACAATTCTTATATTAGATTTAATATGCAACCTAGCCATTCAAGATATATGATGATTTGCATAATTGCAAATTATGTTCAAAGCTATGTTCAAATTATATTTAAGAATTTTCTTAAGTTCTCAGAATTGTACATTCCTCTCTAACTGGCCAGTTAATGCATTCTTCCTCCTCATTGTAATTTTTAAATATCAAATTTAAAAGAGAATTATTTGTTTTTATTCTAGCCGGTCATTTCTTCTTACATACCTAATAAAAATCTGTTTTCAAGGCAGTACAAATTACATAAAATGTAAGTATTTCTGTGTGTGATACAGAAGAATTACTGGTACTTATACAGAAGAAAATTATAGTTAGTATAACTACATTTGGGTATTATGGGCTTAGTTTCTTATTTAATGGCCAATAGTATTTGTTTGACATTTGATGATACTTCATTAGTAACAACAAATAAAGTTTTGTTCATCATTATACTTAAGAAAATTGCTTTTTTTTTACTGTGGTGGCATACATAACACAGATTTACCATTTTAGTTTTTAACATACACAGATCAATAGCATTAAGTGCATTCCCTTTGTTGGGCTGCGACCACCACCATCCATCTCCAGAACTTTCTTATCCCCTCAAACTGAAACTCTGCATTCACTAAACAATAGCTACACATTCTGTGCTTCTCCATTCCTAGGCAACCACAAGTCTACCTGCTGTCTCTATGAGTTTGACTACACTAGTCATCTCATGTAAGTGAACTAATGTAATAGTTAATCCTTTGGTTTCTAGATTATTTCACCTAGCATAATGCTATTAGTATGCATCCATGTTGTAGCATGTGACAGGATTTCATTTCTTTTTAAGACTGAATAATATTCCAATGGATGTATATACCATACATTGTTCATCCATTCATCTATCAGTGGACAGTTGGGTTGTTTCTGCCTTTGGTGATTGTGAATAATGCTGCTATGAACAATGGTGAGGAAAATATCTGAGTCCTTGCTTTTACTTTTTCGTATTTTCCTAATACTTCCTAATGATTTTTGATGTGAGCATCTTTTTATGTGTTTACTGGCTATGTATATATTTACTTTGGAGAAATGTCTGTTCAAGTTTGAAGTGGTATTTATTAATGAACCCTATTTGTAACCATTAATTTTGAACCAATTGAACACATTTTTAATAGGCATTGAAATGGTGATCATTTTTTTAAAAATTGAAGTTAATGAAACTATCCAAAAAGTTAAATATTTTTAGGTTCATAAAAAATATACTTTACATGTTATTTTTATTTAAAATAGCACCTGGAACCCTAATATTATTATATTGATGAACCCTAATATTATATTAAGATATTATGAGACTAAAGAGATTTTCAGAAATGCTTAATGGTATATAGTATAATCATGCTATATCAATAGGTAAAAGAGCTCCAAATTTCAATTTGGAGTTTAAATGGCATTATCCAAATTTTGTGGTGAAAAAAAGGCATTCACCAAACAATTATACTCCTAAGTTTCCATAAATTAAAACTAAATAACAAATACATCATCAATTATTTGTAATTAAAGAATAATGACAGTATTAAGTGTGATACAAATAAAATTTAGGTAGAGGATAATGTGCAGCTTTAAACACATTACTTTCTTAAAATGAAGATGTGCATGTTGTTTTAGTTATATGTTACTTTTATTCACTGTTAAATTACAAAGTACCTAAAATTTCTGTTTTAGAAATATTCTAGCTTGATCTTAGTTTAACTAGAAAGAGTACTGCACTTATCCTTTCAACAGAAAATGGCAGGTTACCTGCATAATCAATGTTTTTTCTAAATCAATAATTTTTTTCAAATCAACGCCTTTCATCACTGAGTTAAGTCCTAAGGCAACAAAGTAACTCTGTGTGTGTGTGTGTGTGTGTGTGTGTGTGTGTGTGTGTGTGTACAAAGGTGGCACCTATGCAAGCACTTGCCTACTTGGGGCAAATACCGGATCTATTACAAGCACATAAGAAGAAATCAGCTAAAATCTGAAAATTAGCAATGAATTGCTAAAGCCTGAGAATAAGCCAGCTTGAGTGGAGCACCCATTGAAGCCCCACATAAGTCAGGGAATTTGAACTCACAGATTTTTTTCCCACAAAACTCACCAGGCATTCAAGACTAGGAGAGTATCCGCATGCCTATGGGACGCAAACAGCAGCAACTGCAAGAAGAGTGCAAAGACCTACTCATATCCATACCCTCCATCTCCCTTACAGAACAAAAGATTTAAGTCACTTGGAAAAGAGAAGCAATCTTTTGCATCTAGGGAAAGTGAATTAAAACCAACCAATCAGCCCAATAAATAACAACCCTAACAGTAGAAAGAGGGAAGAAAACGTCATGAGCTCAGACTACTATTGAGCTCTGCTACTACTCCTCTTCCTCATTTCTCCTAGTGAGGGAGAGAGAATCAGTGGGAACGCTACACTCCCAAGACTGAGGGACAAATCACTAACTGAAGGCTGAGGTACAACCATTAAAAAAAAACAAAAGAGAAGACTACATTCACCCCACCATCATACTATCAAGCATTAACAACTAACATCAATCTACTTCAGAAAGATAGGTAAGAAGGTGGATAGAGACCTCTGAGGTAGAGGCACAGGGACAAGACCTAAAGGGAACATAAAACAGACATCAAGTAAAACTGGCAGAAGGGTCCCCCCAATCACAGGATAGTGCTAGAGGAAATGAAACCTATGGTGGGTGTACCGAAGGCAGCTAGAGCAACAAAACCCAAATTTAGCTCAATACTTGACCAAATTGATTCAACAGCCTAACTAATGTTCTAACATAACTGAGGTATGCTCAATCCCAGTGAAAATTTTTATTTAACTCAATGTCTAATGTCATATACAATATGTCCAGTTTCAGCAAAATAAGTATAAGGATCATAATGAACCACAATATAGCACGGGAAAAAATGTGCTCGAGAGACATGCAGTCAGTGGAACCTGGCTCAGATGTGACTTGGATAGTGAAACTATCAGAGAGGGATCTTAAAAATAGCTACGACTCATAGACACAAAGGACAAATTGATGGTCACCACATGTAAAGGAGGTTGGGGAAATGGGTGGGAAAGTTAAAAGAAATTAAGAAATATAAATTGCCTGTTATAAAAATAGTCACAAGGATGTAAAGTGCAGCATAAGGAATGTAGTTAATAATACTATAATAACTATGTACAGTGTCAGATGGGTGCTAGACTTACTGGGGTGATCACTTTGTAACATATATAAATGTCCAATCACTATGCAGTACACCTAGAACTAATATAATATTGTATATCAACTGTAATTAAAATAAAATTTAAATTTTTAAAAATTAATAAAAATTGCTATGATTAAAATGAGATATGTTGTTAGTTAAAAAGATGTACAGAAGCACAGATGTGGAAATTTCAGCAGAGATAAGAACATATGAAAGAATCAAATGAAAATGCTAAAATAAAAAAACATGGTAACCAAGATAAAATATTTGATTGCTAGGCTCATTAGTAGATTTAGAACTGAGAATAATTAAAAAATTTAAATTAGGTCAATAGAAATTATCTAACTCAAAAAACTAAGAGAATAAAAAAGGAAAGTTATTAAAGTACAATTGTCTCCATTTTCCTCCCAACAATGCATCCCCACTCCACTGACCCCCACCTCCCACCCTTAATCCTACCCCCCTTTGGCTTTGTCCATGGGTCCTTTATACGTGTTCCTTCATGACTCTTCCCCTCTTCTTTCCCCATTATCGCCTCCCCTCTATCGTCTGGTCACTATCAGTTTGTCTTTTATTTCAGCGTCTCTGGTTATAATTTGCTTGCTTGTTTTGTTGATTAGGTTCTGCTTGCAGGTGAGATCATATGGTACTTCTCTTTTGCTGACTGGCTTATTTAACTTAGCATAATGCTGTCCAGTTCCATCCAGGGTGTCACAAAGGATAGGAGCTCCTTCTTCCTTTTTGCTGCTTAGTATTCCATTGTGTAAATGTACCATAGTTTTTTGATCCATTCATTTACTGATGGGCACTTAGGTTGCTTCCAGCACTTGACTATTGTAAATTGTGCTGCTATGAACATTGGGGTGCATAGGTCCTTTTGAATTGGTGTTTCAGGATTCTTAGGATATAATCTCAGTAGTGGAATTGGCAGTTCCATTTTTAGTTTTCTGAGAAGATTCCATACTGTTTTCCACAGTGGCTGCACCAGTCTGCATTCCCACCAACAGTGTACTAAGATTCCCTTTTCTCTACATCCTCTCCACCACCT
Organism: Carollia perspicillata; assembly: GCA_004027735.1. NCBI lineage: Eukaryota > Metazoa > Chordata > Mammalia > Chiroptera > Phyllostomidae > Carollia > Carollia perspicillata. The sequence continues at coordinate 6,440 of PVKM010025096.1, forward strand.
ATTGTTTGTTGATTTGTTTATGATGGCCATTCTGACAGGTGTGAAATGGTATCTCATTGTGGTTTTAATTTGCATCTCTCTGATGGCTAGTGATATTGAACATCTTTTCATGTCTCTGGACCCTCTGTATGTCCTACTTGGAGAAGTGTCTGTTCAAGTCCTTTGCCCATGTCTTATTGGGTTGTTTGTCTTCCTGGAGTGGAGTTGTGTGGGTTCTTTATATATTTTGGAAATCAAACCCTTGTCTGAGGTATCATTGGCAAATATGTTTTTCCATACAGCTGGTGCCCCTTTCATTTTGCTAATGTTTTCTTTATCCATGCAGAAGCTTTTTATTTTGATGAAGTTCATTTGTTTATTCTTTCCTTTATGTCCCTTGCTCTAGGAGAAATATCAGTGAAAATATTGCTGAATGGAATATCTGAGATTTTCCTGTCTATGTTCTCCTCTAGGACTTTCATGGTGTCACAACTTATATTTAAGTCTTTCATCCACCTTGAATTTATTTTTATGTATGGTGTAAATTGGTGATTGAGTTTCATTTTTTCTCATGTAGCGGTCCAGATATCCCAACACCATTGTTGAAGAGGCTGTTTTTACTCTATTTTATGTTGCTACACCTGTTGCCAAATATTAATTGGCCATATTGACAGTGGTTTATTTCTGGGCTCTCTATTCTATTCCATTCGTCTGTGTGTCTGTCCTTATGCTAGTACCAGATTTTTTATTACAGTGGCCTTGTAATATAGTTTAATATGAAGTATTGTGATCCCTCCTACTTTGTTCTTTTTTCTCAAAATTGTGGCAGCTATTTGGAGTCATGAATGGTTTTATATAAATTTTTGAACTGTTTGTTTTATATCTGTGAAATATGTCATTGCTATTTTAATAAGGATTGCATTGAATTTATAAATTTCTTTGGTTAGTGTGGACATTTCGATGATGATAAATGTTCCAATCCATGATCATGGTGCATGCTTCCATTTGTTTGTGTCTTCCTTAATTTCTTTCTTCAGTGTTGTATAGTTTTCTGAGAACAGGTCTTTTACTTCCTTGGTTAGGTTTATTTCTAGGTACTTTATTTTTCTTGTTGCTATATCAAATGGGATTTTTTTTTCCTGATTCCTATTTCTGATATTCCATTGTTGGTGTACAAAAATGCCTTGATTTCTGAATATTGACTTTATATCCTATTGTTTTACTGACTTCACTTATTAGGTCAAGTATATTTTTGGTGAAGTCTATAGGATTTTCCATGTACACTATCATGTCATCTGCACACAATGACAGTTTTGCTTCTCCTTTCCAATTTGGATGTTTTTTTATTTCTTTTTCTTGTCTGATTGCTGTGGCTAAGACCTCCAATACTATGTGGTGTGGAATAGATGTGGTGAAAGCAGACCTCCTTGTCTTGTCTCTAGTCTTACTGGGAAATCTTTTAGTTTTTGCCTATTGAGTTTGATGTTGGCTGTAGGTTTCACCTATATGGCCTTTATTATGTTGAGGAATACTCCCTTGGCTCCCACTTTGCTGAGTGTTTTAATCATAAATGGGTACTGTACCTTATCAAATGCTTTTTCTGCATCTATTGATATGATCAGGTGATTTTTATCTTTACTTTTGTTTATGTGATGTATTATATTTATTGATTTTTGAATATTGTACCTGTACCATCCTTGCATCCCTGGGATGAATCCCTCTTGATCAAGGTATATGATCTTTTTAATGTATGGCTGGATGTAATTTGCCAATATTTTGTTGAGGATTTTAGCACCTATTTTTATCAGTGATATTGGCCTGTAGTTTTCTTTAGTTGTTGTGTCTTATCTGGTTTAAAGATTAGGATGAGTCTGGCTTCATAAAAATAATTTGGGAGTCTCCTCTCTTCTCGGATTTTTAAAAATAATCTGAGAAGGATAGGGGTTAGCTCTTCCTTAAATGTTTTATAAAATTCTCCTGTGAAACCATGTGGCACAGGTCTTTAGTGTGCTGGGAGTTTTTTGATTACTGCTTCAATTTCACCAGCTGTTATTGGTCTGTGTGGGCTTTCTGCTTCTTCTTCATTCAGTTTTGGAAGAATGTATTTTTCTAGAAATCTATCACTTTCACCCAGGTGTTCAAATTTCTTGGCATATAGTTGATTGCAGTAACTTCTGACAATCCTTTGTATTTCTGTGGTATCAGTTGTAGTCTCTTCTCTTTCATTTCTGATTTTATTTGGGTCATCTCTCTTAAAGAAGTAAATTTTTAAATTAAAGAATAGAGTAAGAAGAAAAGATGTGAACAATATCAAGTGTCCATCACGTGTATATTTGAAATCACAGAGGAAAAAGAGAGAGAATAGGGCACAAGAAATATCTGAAGACATTCTATTTAATAATTTCCACAAATTAATGAAAGATAACATACCATGTTTCCACAATTCAAAACATATTAAGTGGAATAAATAAAATACAAACACATAAGAACATCATATTTAAATTATTCAACATTAAAGGTAAACAATATATCCTAAAGTTAGCCAGACAAAAACATACGCAGCATATGCATAGGAATACAGAGAATAATTAAGCAAACTTATCATCTGAAACTATGCAAGTCAGAAGACCATTAACATTGTTAAAGGACTGAAAGATAAAACTCCAGAAATCTACATGTACAGATTGATATTCAGCAAAATAATAAAAAAATCCTATACAGATTTTAGAAAAACTATCCCTCAATAATTTCTTTCATTCATTTTGCTCTGACCCCTTCAGTATTCCTAACATCCGACAAATCTCTTCAACTTTATAAGATTGTTAAGCTCTGTTTGGGTCCTCCTTGCACAGCAGCTCCAGAATTGCCCTCAGGAAAAAGCCTTATGCTACTGGGGTGTACCTCATTTGTTTCCTTTTTCTAAAGGATAACAATACTTTCCAGCCCCCAATGTCTGAGAACAGTTGTTTTCTACTTTTCTCTCTAGGTTTCTACTTCTATACAGCAGGGCGATAATTCTTTTCTTTTTTATTGAATTTATTGGGGTGACATTGGTTAACAAAATTATATTATAGGTTTCAGATGCACAACTGCACAACACATCTTTGATGTACTGTTATTGTGTGTTCACCATCTAAAGCACAGGTGGCAAACACAAGGCTTGAGGGCTGAATCTGGCCCTCCGCCTTATTTTATCCAGCAGACACCTTGTTTCTACCTGGCAGCAGTGCTGACCTCCTTGCCCCTAGTTAAGGAGTTGTTACATTTATAAAGTCCTAAATTTACATTCGGTCCTTTGAAGGCAACCTCAAGGCTGATGTGGCCACCCAAGAAAATGAGTTTCACACCCCTGACCTAAAGTCAAGTTTCCTTCCGTCACCTTTTATCCCCCCCATATCTTTTTACCTTTCTTCATGTTTTCCTCCCCTGGCAATCACCATACCATTGTCCATGTCCCTGAGTTTTTTTTCTCCTTTTTTTCATTTTTGGTCAATCCCTCCGTTTCTCCCACCTAGCCACCAACCCTATCTATGAATCTGTTTTCTCATCATTTACTTATTCATGACAGCAGGCACTGACCTCTTATTCTTTTCCATTTTAGCTATATTATCTAAATTATTGTAAATTTTAATTCAATTAAAAATTTTAAAAATCATTACTTATTTTTTCACTTATATTCGCTCCTGTCCATAATATCATATATGAGTAGTAGGGTTGAAAACATACAGCTTGGTTGCAGGCATATGTAAGGAACCCTTAGATCCATTTACCCCTCTCCACATTAAGAAACCATGTTTTTTTCACAAATACTAGGAAGGTTTATTTTTTAGTCTGAAGTATTTATATGAAAAAGAATAGACAGCATCAATGCTTCTCGTCGACCTGTGAATGCTTTCATCTTTTCTCACATTCCTGCCTTGCCCCCCTTATCCCATGAGGAATACATTAGCCTCGGTCATGCTGCAATCAGAGCTGTCATCATGGAAAACTTGACGACCATTCATTGTGATTTGGGAATGCATGGCACACAATTACACCGACCAACTTGGTAGTCATCCACACGGTGGGTTTTTATCACTTTATGTTCTACAATAGTTGACAGCTCTAACAATGCAGTTAGATAGATTTTTGATGATATAAATCCTACAGTGTGAAGACCATGATATTAATGTCATAGAGACTTTAGTTCAATACCAGCTTGTATTCATTTATTATTTCTTCATCATTTGGTTTCTTCATTGATTACTAGTCTGTGCAAGGGACAGTAAACTTCTATCCTCATCTGAAACACTGTGGTAACAATTCTGTCACTACAAAATATTTATTTATTAGGGTAACAATTCTGTCACTACAAAATATTTATTTATTTATAAGCCAATAAATTAACTAAAGCTTTATCATACCCTGAGCAGAAGGTTCTTATAATCTTCATATAATTCACACTGGGAATTGTATTCCTCTTAAAGAAGTTTTGGTGATCAAAGTCATATACCTTCAAAATGAACAGAAACCTAGAACCGCTAGGTTATCCAGCATGTCCGATTGAAGTACAAGATCATACTTGTGGCATGCACTCTGGCATGCTCTGTCCAATTTAGATTTAAGCAACTCAGGTGAAGAGGCTCCCCATAGAGATGTGTCCACCTTTTATCATATCTCACTACTATGTAATTGTTCCTAAGATTCTCCCTAGACTTCCCTTCGCTCGTTTCTGTCTCATCACTCCTCATTAAAACAACATGACACAAGGCATAATAAGAAAGGGAAGGCTGCTTGATAGTTACTCATTTTAATTTTATACATTCCACATCGTCACAGCCTTTTTATTTAGAACAACCACTTAAAACACAACTTCGACTATTTCACTGAGTGAAAGTGTAAGGTTCCCAGTAGTTAGCTGACCCTAATTTAATTTTCCTCTCCTTTAATAAAACAAAGAAATTATCTGAAGTATAACTAAGGATGCCTGCAAATCTTTTAAATGCTTAACTCAGATGCAGAAGCATTGATTTTCTTAGATCTGATAGTTTGCTAAAATGTGCTTCTTTGTGATTTGGCAGAGAATACAGTTTAATTTTATAACCATTTCGTGCGATCCACATCAGTCATGCTATTCAGATTTATTTTATTGTGCAAAGCATTTAGAAGGTGAAGGTCGTTGTTGTCTCTATAGAATACAAAGCTCTTGATTCATGGCTTACAAACATTGTGATTTTATTTGTTTCAATCTATTGTTTGCTGTCTTTAGCCTGTTCATAATAGCCTCCTTAGTTTACATTGAGGCTAGCATCCTACAATGGTTCTCATCCCTGGACCAAGCTGCTGTTTGACTGTCACGTGAATCTATTGGCAATTACCTAAGTGCTTTAAAAATATTTGCAGCAAATAGGGTTAGTTGAAATGGACAAATATACACAATAAATAAATAAAACTGGACCATCATCTTACACTACATGAAAGAATAAACTAAAAATGAATTGAAGACTTAAATGTTAGATTCAACACCACAAAAATTCTGGAAGAAAACATAAACAGTAAAATCTCAGACATTCCTCAAAGCAATATTTTTTTCTGATATATTGCCTTGTGGTTTAAATCACCTCAGGAAAGGGAAACAAAAGAAAAAAAATAAACAAATGGGATTACATAAAACTAAAAAGTTTTTGCCAAGCAAAGTAAACCATCAATAAAATGATGAGACAAACCACTGAATGGGAGAATGTATTCTCTGATGATACATTTGATAAGAGGTTAATATCTAAAATTTATAAGGAACTTATAAAACTCAACACCAAAAAATCCAATTTAAAAAATGGGCAAAGGACCTGAATAATCACTTCTCCCAAGAGGACATACAGATGGCCAATGAACATATGAATAGATGCTCAACATCAGTAATCATCTGATGGAGAAATTTCTGATGATTAAAATTAAAATTACAATGAGACATCACCTCACACCTGTCAGAATGGCTATCACCAATAGATAAACAAACAAGTGTTGGTGAGGATGTGGAGGAAAGGGCACTCTTGTGCACTGTTGGTGGGAATGCAGACTGGTGCAGCCACTGTGGAAAGCAGTATTGAGTTATCTCAAAAATTAAAAAAGGAACTGCCATATCACCCAGTGACTTCACTTCTGGGACTAAACTCTGAAACACTTCCTTGAAAGAATATATGGGCCCTTATGTTCATTGAAGCACTGCTTATAACAGCAAATATCTGAAAGCAGCCCAAGCGCCCATCAGTAGATGCATAGATAAAAAAGCAGTGGTACATTTACACAATGTGATAGTACTCAGCCACCCAGCCACACACACACGCACACACAGAAAAGGAAATCTTACCTTTTGCAACAGCATGGGTGGGCCTGGAGAGTGTTATGATAAGTGAAATAAGCTAGTCAAAGAGAGACAAATACTTATGCACTCAGATGTGGAATCTAATGAACAAAATAAGTTAAACAAAATAGACACAGACTCATAGATACAGAGAACGGACTGATAGCTGTCAGAGAGAGGAACTGAGGGGCTGGGTGAAAAGGTGAAAGGATTGAGCAAAGAAAAAAAGCTCACAGACACAATATGGTGATTATCTGAGGAAAAAGGGGGTGGAAGGAAAAGAAGTTACAAGGGTGAAAAATGATGATAGAAAGAAGCTTAACTGGGGGTGGTGAGCACAGAAGACAATATACAAATGATATGTTACAGAGTTGTACACCCCAAATTCATACATTTATTAACAAATTTACCTCAATAAATTCAATAAATATTCAACAAAATGAAAATATCTGCATATACATAACATGATTTTTGTCTTTCTTTACAAAGGGGATAGGTGTTACAGTAAGAAAAGAAGAAAGAAAAGGAAAGGGGAAAAAAGAAAAGGAAAGGAAAAAGAAAAGGTTTGTATTGCCTATGCCTTTCATTAAGGATTCAATCTTTTTTTTTATGTAATGACTCCTGTTACAACAATAAAACAATTTACACCTTTAAGGCTTTTTGTAACACTTCTCTTCCACAGCAGAACTCCTACACTTAATTGTCATGTACTTTAAGAACAACAAACTTTCTCTGTTACATAGGAGGCTGTATAATGCAAATTAGTTAATTAATTTATGATAATAAGCTTTATAATGACATTACAGTGACTTCTATGTGCCATAGTTTCCAGTTAAAAGGATGGCTGGGAACTTAGTTACCAGTTGTTTTCAGCAAATCATTAGCATTAGTCTCAGATGCCCTTACTCTAATTTTCTTCAAGTAAAAAAACAACGTACTCTCCCCTCAAAGCCCCCTTTTGCGACTACTTCCTTTAGAAAGTCTTTCCCCATTGTTCCACAGTTAATTTCCACTAATACTGAATCATTTCCCTGCAAAGGGAATACTTGGCTCCTGTTATCAAAAGCTTTCCAAGAGCAAGAGCTCTAATTTGGTCTTTCATTCATCTTCATACATGCAGCCTAAACGCAGTGTCTACTGCATGGCCGAGTCTCGATGAAATGAATGAATTTAAACCCCATCTTGATAGCAGTAGGAAAAGCCATATATCATGAATATCTTTAGGGAATGCAAATAATTTGGTTCCAATGAGACATTATTGAAATAAATACATGCCCTGATAAAACAAGATTTTATAGCACCCCAACCTTCTTGCATTTGTGTTAACACTTCATACAAACTAAAATAAAACATTCCCCTGACCCTACTGCACAATTCAGTTTGCTCAATTTTGCCAGTGATTCTGGGATCTATTATTTATGATATATTTATTAAATGGCTTATTATTTTGGATGAGTTTTAGTGTAATAATTTTTGAGTAAATATTTATTCAACATTGATTTTAACTCTATTTTTAAAACCTTAATATTCTAATACAAGTGAGAATGGTGAAGCAGATTGTACCAATGGATAGCATGACAAAAGGCCAGATATTACAGAATATTTACTCTTGCAGAATAAAACCATGGCAAAGGTGCTGAACTGAAATGAAGAAAGTGAGTGGGTTGCAGAGAATCCATAAATCCCAGGAATTGTGTTTGAAATTGTGTGATATGTGTTTCAACTGCTTATCCAAAAATTTCAAGAACTATCACCAAACCAAATACTACTTGATGTTTTTCTTATAACCCAGTACAACATACACCTAAGAACAAGTTGCTTATTTTCAATTTCCATAAATATCTCATGATTAGTGCTATTAAACAAGATCAGAGAAAACATTTGTGTAGAAATATATAATGTGTTCAATTTACTATAATCATGTTAATAGAACCATGTTCTCTCAAAAATGTTCTGAAGTGCAGAAAGAACTATTACATAGTTTTTTTTAAACACTTTGTATATAGTATGAGAAAGTGATGAGGGTAGATATAAATATAGATAACTTATTTTTTCACAGCATTTGTTAAAAAGATTACACTATTCCTGCTGAAAAATTTGGCATGATTGTCTAAAGTCAACTGACATTATTCTATTTTATTAATCTATTTGCACATGTTCCTATGTCAACATGCAGGCTGCCTTGAACAGTGCAGTTTTATAGCAAGCCTCAAAATCCCAAATTTTTTTATTTCTGCAAAATTATTTTGGCAACTACATATGTACTCTGCATTTCTGTGAATACTTTACATCCAGCATGAAAAGTTCCACTGAAGTATTTATTGGGAATGCCTTGGTCTGTATATCTATTTGGAAGGAATACCTTTAAATCAGTATTTCCTAATGTATTTAGATCCTTTATAAGTTCTTGTGACAATTCTCTGCAATTTTACTTTTATAGAAATATAATTCATTTTTGTAGAGGTTGGGGCAAAAGTAAGTTTACAGTTGTTGGTATGGAAAATGATACATTAATAAATAAATAAAAATACAAAAATAAACTCTGTGTTCATGTGATCACAACTGTAAACCTACTTTTGCCTCACCTTGCTAAATATTAGTAGTACCGTATTTTTTATGTGTAGAAAACTTAGAATGTTTTCTAAGTTTCCCTCATTTTTCCATTAAGCATACATTTCATTTTCATTTTTCCACCTTATCATTCTGGCTACTACTTATTTAATAAAAAACATAAAATTACTTATTAAAGAAAAAACATGACAGTAAACATCTTACTTATGCCTGACTTAACATATATATTCCTTTTTTATTGTAGTTGCCTTCAATCAGATTTATAGAGATCCCATCTATTTTAGTTTTGTGTAGATTTTTATCAAAAATGAATGCCAAATTTTGTCAAGTAATTTTTTACACTGTTAAGATTCTAACTTTTTCCATTATTTTGTTAATATGAAGAATTACAGTAGTTCATTTTAAAATGATAAACCAAGCTCTGCATTTCTGTCATAATCTCCACTTAGTCACTCTTTTTTATATATGACTGAATTTGAGTTCCACATATTTACTCAAGGAAATGTACATCTTTGTTCATGAAGAATATTGGACTGCAGTTTTATTATCTTTTGTAATATCTGGCCTGATATGATGAGGGCATGGTTCTCATCAAATAAATGTAGCCTCTTCCTCTAATTTTTGAAAAAGTTTGAATATGATCGGTATTTTTTTTCTCTTAAATATTTGATAGAACTTGCCAGTAAAAGCATCTAGCATTGAAATTTCCTTTGTAAGAAAGTGTTCAATTACAATTTCTGCCATTCACATGTGACAGTTCAGATTATCTGCTTGTTCCTGATGTGTTTGTGTATTTCAAAGAATGCAGCTATTGCATTTGTTCTACATTAATTGGCATGTATTTCTTCATCATATTTCCTCAATACTATATGAATGTCTGTAGGTTTTATGATGACATTCCCACTTTTATTTCTTTTATTGGTAATTTGTATCTTTGCTCTTGATCAGCCTAAATAGAGATTCATTAATTTTATTGACATTTAAAAAATAAGCATAGTATGTATGATTTCCTTAGTTTCACATATATTGAGATTTCTTTTATGATTGTACATATAGTCTAACTTTGTCAATGTTTCATAGTCCCCCTACTTTCCCATCACTTACTGAGAGGATAATATTAACATGTCCGATTTTAAACAAGAATTTGTGTTTTTAGTTCTATTAGTCTTAACTATATGTGAGTGGAAATGCTGTTGAGAGGATACATGAAACTATATACACACAATCTGTCCAGAAAGTATTCAGTCATGTAATATGAAAAATAGAGACATTTATTGAAGAAGACACAAGATACAAGAAACATTGTACATAGGCCAATGACACCTCAGTCCCCTTCAAAATAGGCACCTTGGGACTTCACACAGTTCTCCCAATCATCATCAGCTGCCCCTTCATATTTTTCTGAATCTCACTGATGGTCTGAAATCTCTTCCATTTCAAAGGTGGTTTTAGTTTTGGGAAAAGCCAGAAGTCACAGGGTGCCAAATCTGGGCTGTAGTGGGGCTGAGTTACCTGGGTGATTTGATATTTTGCCAAAAACTCTGCACAAGATGTGATACATGAGTGAGTACATTGTTGTGATGAAGCTTCCAATCACCAGTTGCCCATAGCTGCAGCCTTCTGAATCATCTGCATAGTTTCTACAGAGGAATGTACAAGCTTAATACAAAATTTGATGCAGATTCATTGCTCTACTGGCTCAGTCATTTTGAATGCCCACTGACTAGTACACTGAAGTTGTCATTGTTCACACATGCACATTCCCGTCCACTCTCCTTAGCTGCCAGGTTACACTGATGTCATGAAAACTGTTTTCACTACATAACAATGGTTAAACTTTTTCTGGACTGATCTTGTATATGTGTATGTGTGTGTGTGGAATACATGATAACATAGCATGCATATATGTTTTTAGTGTATATAGAGAAATAATTTATTTTTATCAATAAAATATAAAAAATCAGTACATATATTATTATTATGAGAATTAAACACAGAATAACATCCAAAATAATTCAGTTATAATCTGGTAACCCAGTAATAAAGGTAATAACGATAAATATTACAAATTATTATTATATTTGTTTTAAATTCACCTATTTTCTCAAGATATTTTTTCTCTACTAAATTAAAATTTTAAGGCACTTATAATATTGATTTTATGAGATACATATGGAATCCAATACATAAATGCATGTAATATTGCATTGTTTTTCAAGGAACTGAGACCAAGGCAGTAAAAAATTATAGAAACCAATTTCTTTTGAACTTAGAACAAATATAAACTAATGTTAGGTGAAATTTTTGGCTAGAAATAACTAATGAAAGGAAATCAAGATAGTATAAGTAAATGCAATGGAAGAAGAAAATATATTAGTTGGTTCCAGCTGAGCCTAAATAAATAAATACATAAATAGAAATATAACTTTATAGTAGTTCAAGGAAAGAGACCAGATATCTAGAAATCATTAAAGCCATAACCCAAGAACTGTACAAAATTCATGAAGTTTTCTCTGTGTAAATGCCTTTAAGAGTTTCCTACACAAGGAACTTTCTGGATTTCTCTCATTCTTAATGCATGATGTTGCAGATATTTCTACGGGAGGCCTTAAAAATACTGAGTACAGCTTTAGAGAATACAGCTAATAGAAAAGATCATTCAAAGTCTGAGAGTAATGTTTTGCATGTTGTTTAATCTCCTAAGTACTTTATAGCAGTCTAATTACCTGGATAGTCTAGGCAAGAATATTTAAGCTTTTACAATAATCACTTCACTACTATCTATAACATTTTCAATTTTCTGGAGTTGTTTTCACTGTTTTTCTTTTATGTAAACAAAGAATAGTTAAGGAAAAAACAAGAACTATAATTACACAGTATATTACATAAGCTTATATAAATACTTCAGGATTATCTTCCACTTTCTATTTATAATTAATAAATGGCTATTTTAAGAAGTTAATCATTTTTCAAACCATTGAACATATACTTTATTACTTTTGTTTTTAGTATATTTAATTGTTTATGCTATTACAGTTGTTTCATTTTTTTCTCCCCTTTATTCCCCTCTGCCCTGTACCCCCCTCTCACCATCATTCCCCTACCTCAGCCCATTCCCCTACCTCAGTCCATGGGTCATACATATAAGTTCTTTGGCTTCTCCATTTCCCATGCTATTCTTAACCTTCCTCTGTGTATTTTGTTTCTACCATTTATGCTTCTTATTCCCTGTACCTTTTCCCCATTCTTCCCCCTCTCACTCCCTGCTGATAACCCTCCATGTGATCTCTATTTCTGTGAATCTGTTCCTGTTCTAGTTGTTTGCTTAGTTTGTTTTTGTTTTTGTTTGGTTAGTTTGTTGATAGTTGTGAGTTTGTTGTAACTTACTGTTTATATTTTTGATCTTCCCCTTTTTTCTTAGGTAAGTCCCTTCAATACTTCATATCAAGGGCTTGGTGATGATGAACTCCTTTAACTTGACCTTATCTGGGAAGCACTTTATCTGCCCTTCCAGTCTAAATGATAGTTTTGCTGGATAGAGTAATCTTGGATGTAGTCCTTGCCTTTCATGACTTCAAATACTTTTTCCAGCCCCTTCTTGCCTGCAAGGTTTCTTTTGAGAAATCAGGTGATAGTCTTATGGGAACTCCTTTGTGAGTAACTGTCTCCTTTTCTCTTGCTGCTTTTAAGATTCTCTCCTTAGGTGACAGAAGAAGAAAAGGAAGAGCAAGAAACTGAAAACTTATTTGAAAACATAATGAAGGAGAACTTCTCCAACTGGCAACAGAAATAGACTTCTAGGAAGTCTAGGAATCTGAGAGTGTCCTAAAAACATTGAACCTAAGAAAGCACACACCAAGGCACAACATAATTACATTACTCAAGATTAAAGTTAAGGAGATAATCTTTTAAAAAGTTTTTATTTATTTATTTTTAGAGAGAGGAGAAGGAGAAAGAGAGGGAGAAAAATATCAATGTGTGGTTGCCTCTCATGTATCCCTTACTGGGTACCTGGCCCACAACCCAAGCATGTGCCCTGGCTGGGAATAGAACTGAAGACCCTTTGGTTTGCAGCCCAGGCTCAATCCAATGAGCTACACCTGACAGGGTGATAAGGCGAGAATCTTAAAAATAGCAAGACAAAAGGAGACAGTTACTTACAAAGGAGTTCCCATAAGACTCTCAGCTGATTTCTCACAAGAAACCTGGCAGGCAAGAAGGGACTGGAAGGAAGTATTCAAAGTCATGAAAAGTAAGGACCTAAACCAAGATTACTCTATCAAGCAAAGCTGTCATTTAGACTAGAAGGGCAGATAAAGTGCTTCCCAGATAAGGTGAAGTTAAAGGAGTTCATCATCACCTAATCCTTGTTACATGAAATATTAAAGGGACTTACCTGATAAAAAGGTGATAAAAAATATGAACAGTAAAGTGACAACAAACTCACAACTATCAACAAACTAACCAACACCAAACCAAACAAAAACAAGCTAAGCAAACAACTAGAACAGGAACAGATTCACAGAAATAGAGATCACATGGAGGGATATCAGCAGGGAGTGAGAGGGGGAAGAATGGGGAAAAGGTACAGGGAATAAGAAGCATAAATGGTAGAAACAAATACACAGAGGAAGGTTAAGAATAGCATGGGAAATGGAGAAGCCAAAGAACTTATATATATGACCCATGGACATGAGTTAAGGTGGGAAATGATGGTGGGAGGGGGGTACAGGGCAGAGGGAAATAAAAGGTAGAAAAAATGGTACAACTGTAATAGCATAATTAATAAAATATATTTTTTAAAAAGA
>PVKM010025097.1:0-19997 GCA_004027735.1 Carollia perspicillata
GGTTGGAGGTGCTGGCGTGGAGTGTCACCATTGGAATAACGTCCTGTTGATAGAGTGTTCTCTCTGAGCCCAGGATTGTCCTGAGGACCTTCCACGTGACTAATTTCACCCTCAGCCCTTACGAGAGTCTGCAAGGTAGTAGCAGGGGTCATCTGCATCTGACACGTGAGGACACTGAGGCTTGGCAAGATTATGGAATTGAGGCGGAATCAGATCCGGAATCAGATCCAAATTCAGATCTGTCAGAGTCCAGAACCCCTGGGCTTGACCAGACAGCCATGTCACCTTCTGCTGTCTTTAGAATGCTTCTAGATGGCCCTCTATATGGAGCATGTAATTAAATTCTGTGGAGTGATGCTCTGAGGCAGAGCAAGTAATGTTAACTCCAGAAACGGTGACTTGTCTGAGGTTACATGGCCACCTCAGTGCAGGCGCTGGGAGATCTAGTGGGTGCTGGTTACCCTGGGGATGGGGGGAGGGGCGGGTGGTGATTGTGCTGAGAAAGGGGTAGCTCAGTGTTCAGCAATCTGATACAAAAAGAGGGGGCAGTCCAGAGACAAGGGTTCTGTCCCTGGGTCCTCCATTTTCCTCATCTAAAGAGTGATTCTAATAATAGTGTCCACCTTACAAGGGCAAATGGTAGAAGTAACCTGCTGGGTCAGGAGGGAACAGACTTCAGAACAGTCAGAGCAAGGCGAGTGACATTCTGATGCTACTGCTCAGGTCCCCATTTCCAACATGCACCTGCTGCAGGCCCAGACCCATTCCAGGTGGTGCATCATGAGCAAACAATAATGCTGACAGACTTGGCCTTGGCCTCTAGGGCTTATAACAGAAGTTGAGAGGAGAATGACTAATATGATGCAGCAGTAACACTGCAGAGAAGCCAAGGGGTAGACATATTTGCAGGGCAGTGTCTGTGAGCAGAAAACACTTGATAGAAATTTCTGTAGAGACAATGGGATGCAGGGGGGGGGGCTTGTAAGGGCAGTGATGACTGGGTGGTGTTGGGACTGGACTGGTTTTATGCAGGTGGGATTTCAGGAACTAGGAGAGCTGAGTATATGAGGCACAGGAGATTTTAGGGGATAAAATCCAAGGCAGCAGTAGGGTCACCTGTCGAGGTCTTCATGCTCCTACAGAGCGGGTAGACAAAAGCAATTGCCTTTTTCAGCAGTCTAAATAGGATAGCAATAGGGATAATAGTAATTAGGGTATCAAATGCCTCAGCCTCCCCAAATATGCACAGTTCATTGTAGGGAATTGATTTGTTGGTGTTGTGGAAGAAAAGGGGCCACATATTAACCTGACAAGCTCAGGGGAGGCCTGCATGGCAGCCTTACAAACTCAGACCTAAAGTAACCACGTAGGACAGTCTGAAATGAAAACTTTCTAACTGAATGCAGTTCACAGAAGGTGGTCCTGTCCTTAGGCCTGTAACAAAGTCAACCTTTAACTTAACTGAGCCTGTCTGTTGTCTTTTTGCATCCATGATAACACACCTTTGGAATGTCCAATTTCCTTTTTCCAGACCCCTCAAAGCACAGGCACTGCACCAGGGGGCAATGGCCCATCCCCTCATTGTTACTGTCATTATGTAGATTGTTGACCATTAACTATCCTGTACCCACCAGTGGAACAGTGTCTTATCATTTAACTTTTTATCCAATCCCAGAGGTTTCCCGGTTTAGCTGTCTCCTGCCTCCCTTAATCTATCTCTAAGGGATTTCCTGTAAGCTCCTTGAGCCTCCCTCTTTTGATTGTAATGTATAAAATAAGGAGCTAAAGTGCCATTCTCTGGAGTATTTTCTCAATACATTGGGATTTTGCTTCCCCGCAATTGTCATCAGTTTGGCTCAAATAAACTCACCAAAAATTCTCTACAGGTTTGAATGTTTCTTGAGTGAACAGTATTAAACAGGAGAAGCAGCCAAGATGGTACATCAGGGGCCTACACCAGTATGTCTATAGCATTAGCAAAGTAAGTCTGTCAGGCTGTTTTAAAACGGAGTGTATTGGTCCACATTCATTCATTCAAGAGTGACAGCTGTGATTTCAGTAGTTATTTTCTTTTCTGTTTCTCCTGAAAGAGCCTTGGCTCTTGTCACCATCCCACAAATTCTCAAGTTCCTTGAGGACGAAGGCAGCAGAGAAATAAATGAATGAAAGAAAGAAAGAAAGAAAGAAATAACCTACATAGAGGAACTGTTTACCTGACACACAGTATGTTCTCAGTTCATTTCAAGGAGACCGCTGGTAATAATGGTTGAGGAAGCAGGCTCTGGAGTTGGGCTCCCTGTGTGGGAGACTAGTCTTGCCACTCACTGATGTGTGACCTTGGGCAGGTCCCTTTATCATTCCGTGCCTCGGTTTCAACCTTTGTCACCAAGGGCTAGTAATACAACCAAATTTATAGGGCTGTTGTGAGGCTTACATGAATGAATCTATTTAAATGTGTAGTACAGTGCCTGGCACCTAGTAGGCACTCAATGAAAATTAGCTACTATTACGGGCTTGTAGGCAGAATAAAGGACTGAACTGGGGGCAGCTGAAGGTCTTGATTTAAAGGGGAGACTGATGTAAATCGGAGCGTGGAGGCAGCGCTGTGATTTTCAGAATCTCCTCCTGAGGATTGTCATACCAGGTCCCAGCATGGCTCCTGAAAATGTAAAGACCTTTTATATTTTCTACTCAAGCCCTTATTTATTTATTTCTCAAAACACTGCTTTTAAGGAGCGCAGCCTCCTGGCCAGGTCCTGAGCAGTATGCGGTCTGTTCTGAGCACCTCTTTTACCCGCCAGGCGACCCGTGCCCACTTCACCTTCCCTCCGGGTTCCCCGTCCAGCAGGTATCTCCCATCTCAGGCCTCGAGGAAGACACTCGAAAACTTATATTGTGCACCGGTGCGCCACCCTTCCCAGGGAAAACTGCAAATCAGAGGAGTGACTACGCTGCGGTGGAATTTGGGGCGTCTCTAACGTATTTAGGGGCGGGGCGGGGTCTCCCTCGGGGACCGTGTACTACCAGCAGGTGGCCATCTACCTGCCTGACCTGCCAGACCTCGCAGAAACTTGAATGGGACGGTGACGGCAGCGCGTGAGAAGAGTACAGCTGAGTCTCCCGGAGCTGAGCGGTGCGCATCCTCGAAAAAGACGGGAGAGAAAGGTGGGGACTCCCTGCTGGAGTGACTCAAGCACTTAGACCCCACGAACTTCCTTCAGGAAGGCTTCAAGAGGGGTGAGTACGGAGCAGCCTACGGAAAAGGTAGCTCCTCCTTTTCTTAGGGCATTGTCCTTGGTTTGCATTGACTGGCTTTCCGAACCTCTGAGAAAGATATTTCTGGAACGGAGTGCCTGATCAGATCGTGGGAGCGCGGGAAAGAATCCTGGGAAGGCGGTGCCTTCGAGCCCGGATCTCTGCATCGGGAGGAGCGCGAATTCCCTCCCGCCAGATGGCGCTGTCTGGCTTTCCCTCGGCCTCCCGCTCCGGTCCCTGGAGGCTCCCGCCGCAGCGGCCGCTCTAGCTGGCTGGCGCGGGCTCTGTGGTTCCGGGCGGAAGTGAGGCGCCGAGCGGAACGGCCTCTGGTGACATTTTCTCCGGGCGGCGCGGACGAGTGAAGGGACTTGGTGGTGTATCCTGAGGAGGCGGCGAGATTTCTTGTGGCCCTGGCGGGTTTCTGACCGCGACTCTCTGCTCACCAGCGGGGCTTGGTCTGAGAAGGAGAGGGCGACGGTGGGCGTCGCGTTCCCAGTCACCGCGGCTGGCAGAGTCCCGGCCCGGCGGTCAGTGCGTGCCCCGACGGGGCGAGCGCAGCGGACGAGGAGGTGCGGAGCCGCGGCAGAGAGCAGGTGAGGCGTGAAGGGGAGCCGAGCCGCGGCAGGCTGCGTGTCGAGCCGCTGCACCCGGGCTGCGTCCCGGGGAGGGGTCGGGTTGAGTGGAGTCGTCGTCGGGGTGCGGGCGGAGGGTGAGGGCTCTGCGGCGTCGGGGCGCCGGGGCTGTGACGAGTCCGCTGGCGGTTGCCGGGTGTTCGCGCCTGGGCTTGGAGGGAGGCGCGGCCCGGGTCCGGGCTACCTAGGAGGGTTGGTTGATGGCTCGCCCGCCGGCTGGTGATCTTCTCGTCCTCCTGGCTCGCCGGAATCGGCGGACCGAGCCCCCCGCTCCGCAACCCTCCCCCAGGCCGCTGGAGCCCGGGTGAGGCCGGCCCCTTTCCCCGGCGGCTGAGAGTAGAGGCTGGAGGTGCCGCAGACCTCGGGCCGCGCGGCGCAGAGGCTTTACGGCCCTAGAGTTGCTTTCACGCAACTTTCCGGCGCCCCGGCGGGCGCACCTCTGCCAACTCTGCGGGCTCTGCCGGCCGGGGTCTGGCGCCGACACCTGCCGCGACCCCTGAGAGCCCAGGCCGCCTCCCCAGCGCAGCGGTGGCCTAGGCGGAGGGAGGAAAGCTTTCTTAGTCGCGGAACCTTCTGCCTTTGGGCGCTTTCTTTTGGTCTGCAGACGCCTCTGGTCTTTGGGAGGGATACGTCAGTCTCCAAAATTGATCTCCTCTGGCGAGTTTGTCAACTTTATTTAGACAGCCGGCGAGGATGTAAAGCGACGAGCCCCAAGTTAAAGACCGTCGTCTTTGACTCTTCCCGGAGAATTCTCTCTTCCCCAGTAGCACTTTGACCTTCATTCCTCATTCCTTATAACACCGACCTCAGTGTATTCTTGGCGCGGCAGCCCCCCCCCGGAGAACCAACTGCACGTCATTCATTCTGCCTTTTAAATCGTCCTCCTCTTTGTCACGGAATAGATGCTCACAGGTTGAAGGAGTGAACGTCTGTCTGTACTTGTTCTCCCAGATTGAACCGCTTGAGCAGTTTATCCTTGGGTGCATGTTTGGTTTCTTGCTTGAGCTTTTGCTTTCTGAAGCCTTCTGCCCAGTAGGATGAAAATTCCACTGATGATAGGTGACAAAGTATCCTTTGTCAAGGTAGACCTCTTGATTACAACTACATTTGGTGGTTTTGCTCAGGCTATTATTGTGTAGTGTCGTTGGGCACATGCTAACAGTTCGAATTACTCTTCCTTCTCCTGGAATATTTAAGGATGGGGACTAATTACTTTTCTAATGTAGTTTTATTGATCCTGGCAATGGGATTTTTTTCCAGTAAGAGCATTGCCTTTTGGTTTAGTAAGGATTTTTAGGGGCCTACAATTGATAGTTATTACCCGATGTCCTGAGGAATCACAACGCTGACCGTTTTTTAGTAGGAAGTGTAATATTTCGGCAGAGTTACCTGGCCAATACCAATGCCTGGTTGAGAACTTTATGCTCAGTAAATATAAAATATAAAATTATGAATTAAATATGAATTCAGGAAACCGGAGGAAATTTAGATAATTTATCTTTAAATTTTAAGAGACTTTAAAAAGAGCCTTAGTGAAATTTTACGCAGTTCCAGGAAATGAGAAATAAAAATATTTTTAGGCATTTCTAAATTAGATTATTTCAGATTACTTTTCAGTACCACTTTAATCCTAAAACTTCAAACTGCATCTTTTTCATAATGTTTATATTGTAGATATAAACTTCAAAATAGGTGTATATAATATGAAAGGCGGGGAGAGACATCATGGTATTATACCGAAAGTATCAACTAAATATAATTTCTTAATGGAAAGAATTTTTTTCTGACTTTTTATTTGAAAAATGTGAGGGACTGGATTTTGGGGCTGGAAACTTTCCCATTGTTAATTAGCTTCATACTATGTTCACAATGTAACTGTTACATTACTCACTGATTAAGTTTATATTACCCTTAAATGCATTTATGAAAGTGTCATAATACTCTTTTGTAGTCTTCATGGTTTATCAAAGACCTATATATTAAAGATAAATTAAGCTTTAAATTCTAATTTAAGACAGTTCTTTTAGAACTGAGAGCTCCCTGTATGTCCTGCAAAGGTTTCTGTTTTCATAAGTGACGTTGGTACCTTAAGTCTTCTTATTGTATGACTGTTAATTTCTGGGAGCTTGTGTAGTCACTCATTATTTAAGAGGTTGTTTTGGTAGGACCTTCGATCTTATTGTTTTGTTGTGCTACGTGCATGAATAGACTTGACATATGGGTAATTAGGATATTTTTGTTTTTTTCGCTTTAAAGTTTGGAATTAGTGCATACTAGAGACCCAAACAAGCCCTATGTTTGTAACTTTGGTAAACTATATAGAACTTCCTGATGGTTCTGCATGTAACTAGGGACATCTTTACCAAATTGATAATACTTGAGGAAACCTGTAAAAGAGGGAAAATGGACTATGGTATGTTTTCTTCTTAAGTATATTGATTTCAGTATTCTCTATTATTTTAGGAAAGAGTTTGGGGCCAAATAAAGTTTCCTGGGTAGCTATAAATTATATAGTAAAAATGAAACAAATTAATTGTGAAAAGCTATGAGACTAGAAAGGTGACAAAGCTATTGAGAAAACACAGATAATAAAACATTCAATGGCACCTCTTTATTCTCACAACACTAATTTATTGATTGTTTCCTGTGTGCCAGCACTCTATTTGCTAGAGCTGGGGTGGTGGATAAGACTGACAGAGCCCTGATGCTACAGGAACTTACACATTTAAACCTGAAGTTTAACTGATTTCCAGGTGGGCATTCCAGGCTAGGCAAATAGCCTGAGCAAAGTCTTGAATATTAGTCATCTTGAATGGTTAAGTGTGGCCTGTTGTGAAAGTACAGTATCTTAGTCTGTTAATGAGCTACTACTTCTCTTGCAGGGGGTGGGGGGAACTCAGGTGGAATATAAAAGATCAGATAGGCAGTCCTTTAACATTTATTTCAGTGAGTAGGAATTTATTTGATTTTAATTTTTTATTTTGGGTTGATGCTTTGATAGTTATTTTTTATTTATTTTATTTTTTAATGTATTTTTAGAGATGGGGAAGGGAGGAAGAAAGAGAGGGAGAGAAACATCAATGTGTGGTTGCCTCCTACGTGCCCCACAATGGGACCCGCCAGCAACCCAGGCATGTGCCCCGGCTGGGAATCGAACCAGCAACCCCTTGGTTTGCAGGCCAGCACTCAGTCCACTGAAGCACACCAGCCAGGGCTGATAGTTATTTTTTAGTTGTCAAATTTCAGTCAAATTTAAATTTGACTGTTGTCATGGAACTTTTCTAAATCCTTAGCCTTTATCTTTAATTGTACCTACTTTCCCTATTCTTTAAGGACTCATGATTGAACTTGAGGGAAATAAATAGTGTTTTCTGCTTCTGTGTGGGTAGCTTTTCTCAGCAGAAGTAGGATTGATGTTCAGTCAGTTTTCACACTCAGCCCACATGTCCTTGTGGTAAAAGAAAGGAGCAGGGTGAAACTAAAAAGCATCTTGCTTGTTTTGTTTTCTTCTGTATTCCTGAACTGCTAGGGAGGATTGTGTGTTGTATATATTATATATGTTTATCGCAACATATTAGTAGCGGCTGATAATAGTAAGTGTAATTTTAAAATAATGGTTAATTAGCCAGTGTAACTCAGATTTGATGGTTGTCTTATTTAGGATTTGTAGTTTTAATGTACAGTGTTTAAATTTTGTTTCTGTTCTCTTTCATTCAAAATAGGGACCTCATTCCTCTTTCCTCTGATTCTGTCACTTAATAGCCAATAGACAGATGGTATAAATCCTGTTATTAATTTGATTTTATTTAATTTTAAAACTATTTGGATGAGTATTTTCTAGGTAAGATTAATAAAAAGTAGAACTCTTTCCATAAAACTTAGTTTTATTTGTATGTGGGGAGTTTTTATGCCTGGTTATATTAAAAACCCATTTACTGTCCTGGCCAGGTGGCGAAGTTGGTTGGAGCCGTGTCCTGTACACCAAAAAGTCTCAGGTTTTGAGTGCCTGTGGGAGGCAACCTATCAATGGTTCTCTCTCACATGGATGTTTCTCTCCACCCTGCACTGCTCTGGCTGGCAGAACCCTTAAATCGTTACAACGTATCCTTGGTTAGGATTTACAAAAAAACGAAACCATTTACTGAGCACTTTGGTGCCAGGTGGGGATGGTTGCAAAGATAAATCATTTCTGCCCCAGGGAACTCAAATGTAGTGAATCAGATGATTTTTAAGTTTCTTTCCTCCTCTAAAGTGTGGAGAAGAATAGTAGGCTATAGGAGAAAAAAGTACCGTATAACAAAACAACTATAGTATGGAGTTAGTCTTTTCCTTTATAAAATCATTTTAAATAAGGATTTGGAGAATAGCTCCTATATGGGTCTCTAAGCTTAAAAGAAAATGATTGGAGTCTTGAATGTTCTTTTTGTACTGCCAGTTCATTTATAAAATATTTTTTACTCTGGAATCAAAACCATGTATTACAAAATTAGATGTTATTATTGTTCAAAGCAGAAAAAAATGAAATCTGTTAAAATTTACAGTATATACCAAAAAACAAACAACAAAATAACTTATACAGCCATTCCTATGAATCTGGAGTAACTAGGATTGTGTTTAGGTAATCTTTTAATTTTAATTTTAATTAATGTTTTCACTAACATAGTTAGCATTAGGGAAACAAGCTACCAAAAGGATTAGTGGAAGTTATTTTTTACTGAGTTGTCTGGTTTACAAAAAAGGAAAAAACTTTTATGATGTCCAGAGTCAGCATTTTGTTAGGTGCCTTATAATTAGAGAAAGATATTGTTGGGGAGAGGGAAGTTGGGTGTGGACTAAAACTGTAGGAAAACAGGACTGTTTTCCTTTCTGTTAAGGACAAAAGAACAAAAACCTCATGTGGTTAAGATTTTAAGCAGTGTTCTGTCTGCCTTAATTTTAACTCAAGAGTATAGAAGTATAGTTTATTCTTAAATCAACATTTTATCATCAATGGTTTCCCATTATTTTTCTCTGCTACAGTGCACCGAACAATTTGCTATGAGTCTGAGGTCGTGTATAATGGATAGGTTTTTGGCAACATTTATATTGGGGACCTCAGGTCTCAGCGTGTGGTAACAAATCTTTATGTGTATTGTTTTCTGAAGGAGATAGCAAATGGCCAGAACAGAACCCTTGGTGGAAATCTAGAACCTGTGTTTTACATTATTCTTGATTTACCCTGTTGGTGCTTTTGAGTACTGAGAGGGTCTCTCATTAGCCATGCATTCTTTGCATTTAGTAACTTCTTGGCATCTTACTTGATGCTGGTTTATGCACAGTCCTGGTACTGGGCCAGGTACAAGTCAGTAGTGAGGGTATCTGCCACGTAAAGTGATTTGAGCAGCCATTATCACCCTTGGTCTATTTATAGAGCTTATATCAGTGGAGAAGAGGTTGGCTGGCAAGCAGGCTAAGCTGCTCTCTTCCTGTCCTGGCAATCTCAGAATTTATACTTCAGTTCTGGGTAGGCCAGATCATTGAGCTGCATTAAGTTTCAGTGCTCCCTTTCTGTACACCAGCTTTTTAGCACTCGGTTTCTTAAGCAAACTTCATTCTTGAAGGAAAAAAGAGAACCATATAACTATTATCACACTGAAAAATAATTAGCAATAATTTCTTAATATCATTATGATATTCAGTGTTCAGATTTCTGTATCATCTCATAAATGTGTTTTTACAATCACTGAGGTGAAGAGGCAAATGAGGTCTGTGCATTGTTTTATAGATTATAGGTTCTTGCTCCGTTTCTTTTTTCTTCTTTTTAAGATTTTATTTATTTATTTTTTAAATAATTTATTTATTTATCTTTAGAGGGGAAGGGAAGGAGAGAGGGAGAGAAATATCAATGTGTGGTTGCCTCTCATGCGCCCCCTGCTGGTAACTGGCCTGCAACCCAGGCATGTGCCCTGACTGGGAATTGAACAGCAGTTGTTTGGTTCGCAGGCCTGTGCTCAATCCACTGAGCTACACCAGCCAGGGCTGATTTTATTTATTTTTTAGAGAGGGGAAGGAAGGGAGGGAGGAAGAGAGGGAGAGAAACATCAATGTGTGGTTGCCTCTTGCATGCCCCTCACCAAGGACCCTGCCTGCAACCAGGCATGTGTCCTGACGGCGAATTGAACTGGTGACTATGGCGAATTGAACTGGTGACTCCCTGGTCTGCAGGCTGGCACACAATCCACTGAGCATACCAGTCAGGGACCCTCGCCATTTGTTATTCCTGGCAAATTATTTGTTGAAGAAATAGGAGTTTCCCAGTTTGAATTTGCCAGTTATATTCCTGTGTTGGTGGTATTAAACACATTCCTCTGTCCCCTGGGTTTCTTGCTAATTGGTATTAGGTTTGATCAGATTTGGTTTCTATAGGTATCATCTCTCTTATTTTTTTTCTTTTTCTTTCTTTGAGGGGGCAAGAATACTCCATTGATGATGACTACACTTGTATCAGGAGGCACATAATGTTTGGTTCTGTGTGATGTTAGTAGCTGTTTGTGCTTATTGCCTATCTCCGTCAACTTGTTAGTCATCGTTCCTCACTGGGAATGCCTTTTACCATTCTCAGTTCTGAGTCTTTTATACTGTGTCTTGTTTATAGCCTGTTCAACCTCTTCCTTTTGAGAGCTTAGGGAAGGGAAGGGAAGAGTTGCTGTGGAGAAAATGGCCATCTTCTACAGGGTCCACCAGAAGTAAGGCCTGCTTGAGTGTGGTTGGTAGGGTAATAATATGGTGTAATAATTTATAGTTTTAATTTGAACATTTCACCTAAAATGTCATACGATGTGCTTGAGTGTGATATTGTTGTTACAGAATTATCTGCTTATGACTTTTTAATAAAAGATTTTGAGATAAAAAAAGAGGTGTTATTTGTGCCGCACCCTATATGTGTAATTCTGTAGTGTTTTTATTTCAGTCCTGCTCTTTGGTTCCTGCACTGTCCATGCTACAACTTCACAGTGGAAAAACTGACCTCAAATCCTGACCCATAACAGAAAGATGTCCTTCGAAAGCAAAATTTGTTTTGCAGTGTTGGTGCTTATTTAAGATAAGAGTGCTGTTGTCATTTTAAGTTGTTAGTATTTATATATAAAAATTAGAAAAGAGGTTAGTTTTTCTACTTCTAAAGATTTCGAACATCATTGTTACAGATGCAGTGGAATCTCTTCCAAGATCTAAATGACTGGGGGAGGGGCTTCATTTTGTTTTTTATTGATGTACTGTCTCTACCTTTTTAGTTTTGTAGTGTCTGGTTTTTGCATCTTTATGCATAAATACACAACCATTTTATAATAGAGTATTCTAAGTGTACCGAAACAACTTTACTAGACTATTAACAATTGTGTTAGTTTTGTCTTATGTTTTTATGTGGAAAGAGAAAAGGAGAGTTACTCTATCAGAAATCATGTTGATTCTGTGTAATGGAATGTATTTTTCTATACAAGTCAGTAATGCTAAGTTTTAAGCAAACAAGGTATTTCATTAGTGTCTTGGTGATTTTTAAAAATGGTTTTCATCAACTCAACAAATATTTATTACATATTATGTGTTAGGAACTGTGAGTGAACTGAAGATGTTTAACATAATCCGTTTTTTAAGGAGATTTGTAATCTAATGGAGCTGAGGGGGGTGAGTGAAAATATTTACACAAATGATTTGGTTAGCTATGTTCCTGTTGGTAGTTTCATGACTTTTGTTTTAAAAGCCTCATCCATACAAAAAGTGTTTTTTACACCAGTTTAAAAATAGTCCAATTGCTTTGCTTTTTTAGTGTTAAGAGTACATCATTTTTGAGTTACAGATTCAGTAATAAACATGCATAGTTGAATATTTAAACTCTGTGCCAGTTAAGGATTTTGAAGGTAAGCCTATTAAACAACTTTAAAAAAATGTGTGTAGTCTAGACTGTTAGAGGTTATTTAAACTGCAACTCTTGCTTAGTAACTCCTCCCCTCTTTATATGGCATAGTTTTTACTTTTATTGATTAACTATTTCATGTACCTTGGGCATAATTGAAAATAAGCACATGGAAAACTATGTACAGTTTTCTTTCAATATAAAGATACAGAAATGGTGTGGTTTCTAGAAAATGAATTAGAACAATTGATGTTTTGTTTTTAAGGAAAATTATCAAAGGAGTAATCTTGTTTAACTTCTTAAGTGGAAAATATAACTATAATTTATACAAAGGATATCTTCTTGTGTATTTGTGTGCAAAACCAAATTTTAATATCAAACTTCAAATACATTAGGAAAACTTATTTTAAAAGAGTCTGTATTAAAACCTTACCTTTTAAATGTATAAACTAATTTAATTTTTGTAAAGGTCCAGATGTTCAGAACTTTTATTTTGGTTATTGGAAGCTATTTGTGTAGTGTGATCTAGTCGTAGGTTAACAAGCAGGTTGGAAATTCAGAAACAATTCTAAATATATCTGTCTAAATTTATCTAAATATATCTTGGCCATTGACCTACATATTCTTTTCTTAGAAATGAGGATTATACATTTCAGGTTAACTATGAACAATAATTAATAAAAATAATTAAAAAGTTCCAAAAACCTAAATAGAATTGTTTAGATAGTTGTTGGTGTGGTTAGATTACTTCTGTGTCTTTTTAAAGTACAACTTAAAAAAATTATACAAATATGCAACAAAACATTCATCAATTAAAAGAAAATGTCCTGGCTGGTATGGCTCAGTGGATTGAGTGCTGGCCTATGAACTGAAAGGTTGCTGGTTTGATTCCTGGTCAGGGCACATGCCTGGGTTGTGGGCCAGGTCCTGGGGGTGGGGAGGCAGGGGAGTGTTAGAGAGGTAGCCGAATGATGTGTTTATCACACATTGGTATTCCCTCTCCCTCTCTTTCTCCCTCCCTTCCCCTCTCTAAAAATAAATAAATAAAACCTTTAAAATGACTAGTGACCAAAGCATTCTTTTAGTGTGTTGTATTTTTAACTTGCCTATATGTTTTTGCTTTTTAAACTATTCTTTGAAACTTTTTGAAAACTTTAAGGCCTTGGAGAATTCGTGGTTGAGTATTTATGCCATGTCTAAAATTGACCAATAGCATCAGTAGTGTCCCGTGGAGGCACTAGTTTTCCAATGTTGAGAAGCAAAGGCCAAGATAATGCAGCTTGTTCTTCCGTTCCTATTCCATGAAGTCTACAAGTAGAGCCTTAATTGCAGTGGTTTGTCTGTATGCCATGACCCTAACTCCTATGAAAATATTTATGCAGAAGATAACTGTAAAACATACACAGTAGCTGCACATGCATTTTTTAAAAAGCAAAAATGAGATTTAATAGGTTCATTTAACTGTGATAAGTCCAGTGTGCAACTGGCCTCTGGCCTAGTTGGATCTAGGAACTCATTTGCTGTCTGGGCACTGTTTTTCTATGTGTACTGCCTTTGTATTGCTTTTCTTTGGGGATTTATTTCCTGCTAGGTTTTTCTCTCCTGAGGGCAAAGTTGGCTCCCAGCAGCACCAAGCTCACTAGTTTCCTCAACATTAAAATAATTTTATAATAAAACTTTTTTAAGAGCAGTTTTAGATTTGCAGAAAAATTGAGCAGAAAGTACAGAGTTTCTATATATCCCCTCCTGAGTTTTATCCATTTATTAACACCTTGCAGTAGTTTACAGTTGTTACAATTAATGAGCTAATATTGCTATATTATTGAAGAGCAAGTTTACATTAGGGCTTACTTTTTATGTTGGAAAACAGAGATACTATGTTGAATAATACGGAGTAACAGTTCTGTGGGTTTTGACAAATGTCTTGTGCCTGTCTTTCATTACAGTGTCTAATAGAATAGTTTCACTGCCCAACTTGACACCATCCTTTCTCATGTCTCATATTTACTCTTTGATCTCTCAGATTCATCCATGTCTCTCTGTTGGAACTACCATTTAGTCCAGAGCTACCATACTTTTTTTGCCTTGCCTTCAAATTGTTTTACTGACATTTACTCTTATCTTTTTTTTCATCCAGTCTCCACTGTTGCAGCCAGAACTGTCTTTTTGAAGTATAAGTCAGCTTAAATCTGTTTCCCTCCTTTATTTAGTAGGTTCTTATTCCTCCTTAGGGAAGACTTCCTAGATCTCCTAGGCTATGTCACATTCCTCTTCTTTTTCTCCTTTCATGGTGCCAACATTCTCTCTACTAGACTTGCCAGAGTAATACCTTTCATATTTATTTGTGTGATTATTTGATTGACTCTTTAAACTGTAAGTTCTGTTAGGAAGGTAGTATATATTTCCCAGTACCTACCATAGTAGCTGACACTTCATACTCAGTAAATATGTGTCAAATGTATGAATGAACCAGATGACTTTGATTAAGAGGGAAGTGCCTTACAAAGATTAAAAGATACTATTTTTTTAAAGATTTTATTTATTGTTAGAAAGGGGAAGGGAAGGAGAAAGAGAGGGAAAGAAACATCAATATATGGTTGCCTCTCACGTGCCCCTCACTAGGGACCTGGCCCCAGGGATGTGCCCTGGCTGGGAATTGAACAGACAACCCTTTGGTTTGCAGGCCCATGCTCAGGCTATTGAACTCTACCTGCCAGGGCCTAAATGACATTGTGCTTGTTTTGCACTAGGTGCATTAATGTGTTACTCATTTCATCCTGCAAGGATGGAAGTTTTACAAACAAGGAAACAAAGGCTTATAGAACATTAATAATTTGTCAGGGACACAGCAGCATTTCAGGTTCCCTTCTTTTTGAGCCTTAGGACTGGTGTTTTTATGAACTTTTTATTTTTAAAAATAAAAGTTTTAAAAGTTGTTCATTTTTAAAAGTTGTTGGATCATCATATGTCATGGCTATCACCATGAAAATATACCATATTGTATTAATGCTGAGAGTGATAACGGTTTTGTTTCTGCAGGCTTATTGTCTTTGTCAAAGTGGAACTCTCATCTAAATCTAATAATCTTTAAGTGATCTCAAATGAAACTTTGAAATCCCTTCTTGGGTTTCGAGTTTAGTACCTGTGAACGTGTTTCTTTTAATTTTTCTCATGTCTCTCTCTTACAGAGTATAGCTTTGAGATTCTGTAGTAGCCCCTTTTACTCTTGTTTTTATTTATTGAAATTATTCTTACCTTTATAAGCCCAGTTAAATTATTATTTTCTTTCTACACACACTTTCTAGTCTTGAGTCTAGAGTTCTTTGTACCTCTCCAATAGTACTTAACCTAATTTTGTCCTGCTTGTACTCATCCAGTTCATTTGTGTGAGCTACTTATGTCTTTAATTACCCTGAAACACTTAATCAGCAGATTTTCAACAGATATTTGTTTTTGATTGTATTTGAGTGTGAGTACCATGACTTACTCATTTAAAAAATTATTGATTTAGAGAGAGAAGGAGATAAACGTCGATTTGTTGTTCTACTTATTTATGCATTTATTGGTTAATTCTTGTATGTGCCCTGACCGGGGATTGAACCTGCAACCTTAGTATATTGGGACAACAGCCTAACCAACTGAACTACGGAGCCAAGACTTGATTTATGCAATTTTGTAATCCCAGATGTAACATGTTGCGTGACATAATAGGTATTTGATATCTGTTAGCTGAATTAAATATTTTTTGTCCTAGTCTGTCTTTTTAAAATAGTTTTTTTTATTTTAATGAGTTGAGTCAGTGGTACAAGATCATATATATTTTTTGTTTTCTTTCTTTTTTTAAATATATTTTATTGATTATGCCATTATAGTTGTCCATTTCCCCCCTTCATTCCCTTCCACCCTGCACACCCCCTCCTACCCACACTTACCCCCTTTAGTTCATGTCCATGTGTCATAAGTTCTTTAGCTTCTACATTTCCCACACTACTCTTGCCCTCTCCCTGTCTATTTTCTCCCCACCGTCTATGCTACTTATTCTCTGTACCTTCTCCCCACTCTTTTCTCCCACTCCCCTGTTGCTAACCTTCCATGTGACCTCCATTTCTGTGGCTCCGCTCCTGTTTTAGGTGACCGACTGCTTAGTCTCCTTTTGTTTTAGGTGTGGATGTTAATAACCGTGAGTATTTATCTTTAGAGAAAAGGGAAGGGAGGGAGAAAGAGGGAAAAAAGCATCAATTGTGAGAGAAGCATCAATCAGTTGCCTCTTGCTTGTCCCCATCTGGGGTTCTGGCCTGCAACTCAGGCATATCCCCTGATGGGAATAGAACCAATGACCTTTTGGTTAGCATCCTGGTGCTTAGTCCACTGAGCCACACCAGCAAGGGCCAGGTTTTTATTTTTAAACAAAAAAGGTTCTGGTTGCAATTGTAGTGATTAGGAGTGGATGTGGGGAGACCACTAATGTTGTTGTAATATTCCAGGCAGTAGTAGGTCATGGTAGCTTGAGTTAGGCAATATAGAAATGTAAAGACTTGGATATTTGGGTGGCCAAATTGATAGGGCTTGTTCATGGACTGGAATTTGGGGGCATGCTTTGGGTTTGGTAATGATACCAAGTTAATTACACAGTAATGGCTTGGTAGGGCATGGGGAGATTTTTTTTTTTTTTTTTTTAGCATTTTAAATTTGCAGTGTCTTTGAGATAATCTAAATAGACTGTCAGGTAGACAGTTGATCTTTGAGAGAGCCTTTTGGGCTAAAGGTATGAATTTGGGAGCAGGGATGTGGATGATAGCAACTAGATATATAAAACAAGAGGAAAGAGGCTCTAAGAGTAGGCCATGAAGAACTAAATTTAAAGAGATGAGAAGAATGAGTCAACACAATAGATATAAGTAGGTAGAGCTGGAGAGGAAGGAGGCAAATCCTAAGTAGTGCGATGGTATAGAAGTCCGTGGAGAGGTATTTTCAAGAAGGGGAAATGGTTAGCAGTATGAAATATGCTGAGAGGTAAGGAGTCAGGACTAAAGAAGTGTCTTGGATTTGGCATTATGAGGTGATGGTAGCCTTATCAAAACTTTAGATGGAATAGTGGGAACAGAAACTAGATTATATTGGGTTGAACAGTGAAGGATATGGAATTAGAAATGCTGACAGTTCTTGAAGTTTGGTGATTGAAGTGAAAATAGAGTAAGAAAGATGTGTTTTTTGTTTTTTTTTAAAGGTAAGACTTGGGCATACTTTTTAAACATTTTATTCTCTCTTTTTAAAGATTTTACTTATTTTTAGAGAGGGGGGCAGGGAGGGAGAAAGAGGCAGAGAAACATCAATGTGTGGTTGCCTCTCAAGTGCCCCCTACTGGGGACCTGGCCCGCAGCCCAGGCATGTGCCCTGACTGGGAATTGAACCAGCGACTGTCTGGTTCGAAGGCTGGCGTTCAGTCCACAGAGCCACACCAGCCAGGGCTAAACATTTTATTCTCTTGACAGTGTCTTACAGAGCAGAAGTTTTTAATTTAATGAAGTCTGTGTATTATTTTTTTCTTTCATGGGTTGTGCTTTTCATGTTGTGTATAAAAACTCATTGCCAAACCTAAGTTCAGCTGAATTTTCTGTTTTCAACTAGAAGTTTTATAGTTTTTCATTTTACATTTACTTCTGTCATCCAATTTGAGTTATTTTTGTGAAAGATGTACTGCCTGTGTCTAGATTAATTTTTTTTCAGGTGGATGTCCATTTATTGAGAAGATTTTTTCTCCATTGAATTGCATTTGCTTTTTTTGTCAGAGGTCAGTTGACTATATGGGTCTATTTCTGGGCCCTCTTTATTGAGTTCTTTGGCTTGTATTATACTGTCTTGATTACTGCAGCTTTATAGTAAGTCTTAAAGTTGGCTAGTGTCAGTTCTTCAACCTCAAGTATTGTGTTGACTGTTTTCAGCCTTTCCAAATAAACAGTAGGACCTGTGATGTCAATATCTACAAAATACCTTGCTGGAATTTTGATTGGGAATACACTGAATCTATGAATTAAATTGGGAAGAATTGCCATCTCAACAATAATGAGTCTTTCAATCCATGAACACAGAATATATTATCTTGAAGGTTAAGAATAGGAAGAATTGACTTGTGGTGACAAAGATCAGAATAACGATTACTTTTGAGGGGCACATAATGACCAGAGGGTGGCATGAAGGCTTTGGAATTTTGGAAATACTCAGTATCCATTTGCTTATTACATGGACATACTAATTTTAAAAAACCCCATCAAGTTGCACTCTTATGGTGTCTATACTTCTCTATGCTAATATTTCAATCAAAATGTTTCTTAAAAAAGAAAAATACTTAGAGGACAGAATCAATTTTGATTTAAAGAGCAGAGAACTCTGCATACAAGTTTGTTTTGTAGTGGTCTAACATCTACTTACTGGTACTTTGGAAAATGTGTGGGTGTCGTTTTTTGGGGGAAGAAGGGAACTGGGTAAAGAATTTACTGAAAATAAGCAGACTCACTTGGAAGGTTGATCTTTAGTGCCTTTCTTGTGGACTATTTTTATATGGCTACATATGGTGGTCACAGATATAGGCAGAATTTTTATTGTCAATTTTAAATAAAATGAAGGATACTGTAGACTAAATCTTGGAAAAAACTATACCACAAATTCTGTTAGAAACAAAGTGTTCTCCAGGGAGCTTGGTGTATGCCCTATCACTTGGTATTTGAGGTTAGATTAGATAAAACAGAAGGTGTCCTATTTGGACCATCCTGCATTGCAAAGGAATAGACAGGATCACTTGAAAGGCTTTTTTTTTTCTTAACTTAAATTTCTGTGATGGGGAAATGTTATAGTCTCTATTGTGAAAAAGCATTCTTGTTTTGTCAGTAAAACATTGACCCTCTTCAAAGTTGATTTTTTATCTAAGTATTAGTTCATAATATTGTTTTGAGCAAGAGAACAAAGATGGAATTTATGTTACCTAATACTATGGCTTGTACACATGGAGAATCATTGTAAGTTAACTGGGACCCATCATGTTTGAGGCATTAGCTGCTTGTATTTCCTACAGGTGGTGATATGAAGTAAACAAATGAAGGAGTGCTAGCAATTAGAATGCCCCATTTTACATGACTGTAGAGCAAAATCTTGCCTAGAAGCAGTTTAATTTAATGGACTGTGCTCGCGGTTTCAACGGAAAGTCCTGTAGCAATAGTAAACTTGTAACAGCAAATGACTTCAGTTTGCATTTGTCACACCAGGAAAGACAATACAGTATCAATTTATTCATTCATTTTTGCGTCAGTATAGTGGTGTTAAGGATGGTTGTTGCTCACAAGGGGTAAAATTGAAAGGGGTAAAAGGCAAGCCTTTATAATGTTGAATGCTTAATGATTTTATACATTGCTATGTCAAAACCCTTAGGAGGGTTTCCTGTGTGGTTGGTCTTAGATAAGACCTCATTAATCTTGGTCCTTTCTCACAGCTCTGTTCTAAGTCAGTCTATAGGAAGTTGTTAAACATCTGAGAATATATTGCAAGAAGGAAGACTTTCTTCTGTATGTTGCTTTGTAGATATGTTTATATCTTTTTCCTGCAAGATAATTTCTTACCTCCCAGTTTATAGAATAAAGCAACTGGCTTGCCTTTTTTTTTTTTTAACTCTAAAGCCTATTTTCTGCTCAGATTATGCTTTCTCTCTGCCTGGATTTACTATTATATCCAGCTACCATCTCTGTTCATATTGATAATGTCCAAATTTGTATTTCTGTATTTGTTTTCTTTGAGACCTCTGTTTCCATTAGCATTATCTAGTTCAACTGAAGTTGATTACTTTTTTTCCTCTTCCTGTAGTCCACATCTTAGCAAATTTTTTTCTCTCTTTTTTATTTTTTATTTTGGTTGTTGTTCAAGTATAGTTTTCTGTCTTTTACTCCCATCCCAGTCCACCCCCCTAGTGCTCCCCTCCTCCCTCCCATTTCCACCCCACCTTAGTTTTTGTCCATGTGTCCTTTATACTTGTTCCTGTGACCCCTTCCCCTGTTCCCCTGAAATTCCCTCCCCTCTCCCCTCTGGTTACTCTCAGCCTGTTTTCTATTTCAATGTCTTTGGTTATATTTTGCTTGCTTGTTTGGTTTGTTGCTTAGGTTCTTGTTAAAGGTGAGATCATATGGTATTTGTCTTTCACCACCTGGCTTATTTCACTCAGCATAATGCTTTCC
>PVKM010025098.1:0-20140 GCA_004027735.1 Carollia perspicillata
GTTCTCATTAGCACATACTTTCCTTGCACCTGTGGAGAAGGGCCCATGCCCTCCCCCTGCGCATGGGAACAACCAGATAATTAGCAGTTGGGAGGTAGTCTGGGCCCAGAACGGCCTTGAGGCTAGAAACCAGGTTTCCACACCACTCTCGCGGTGAGAAACCCTCTCCTTAACCCCTTATGGCCGCTGGGCCCCTACAGATTAGTATGATCTTTTATCACAGTTAATGAACCCATACTGATATATTATTTTTAACTAAAGTTCATACTTTATTCAGATGTCCCTAGTTTTGGCCTAGTGTCTTTTTCTGTCCTAAGATCCAGTCCAGGATTACCACATCACATTGTTGTCATGTCTCCTTAGGTTCCGGCTGACCATGACAGTTTCTTAGAATTTCTTTTTTTTTTTTGATGCCCTTGACAGTATTAAAGAGAACTACTGATGTATTTTTTAGACTGTGCCTCAATTGAGGTTTGTCTGATGCTTTCCTCATGATTAGAATGGGGTTATGGGTGTTTAGGAAGAAGACCACACAGCGAAAATGTCATTCTCATCATATCATTTCAAGGTCTTGATCTGGTGGCTGTGGTAGTTTTGTCAGATTTCTCTTCTGTAAAGTCATATTCCCTCCTATCTACAATCTTATTTTTTTAAGATTGTAAAATCTTAAAATATTTAAAAAGATTTTACAGTCTTATTTTTTTTTAAGATTGTAAAATCTTAAAAAATCTTACCTTCCTTTAGTGCGGGAAGTCACTAACTCCAGCCCATACTCAAGAAGGGTTTGGGAAAATAGAGCTCTACTTTCTGGAGGGTAAGAATATGCATAAATTATTTAGCATTCTTCTGTAAGGAAGCACTATTTAGTTTCTCAAATTGTTTCAGCTTAACCCTTTAGCTTGGAAGCTATTTCACTTTGGTTCCTATGCCCTTTGGCATGCCCCCATTGTTTTGTTTTTTGAGCACTTTCTTACTTTTTGATACTACTTGGTTCTCATTTTGCATATTCCCTGCCACATCCATTGCAGAATCAGTCATTTCTCCAAGGAACCCTGATTCCTTTTAGTAAACCAAAATGCCTTCCAGAACATGAAGGATTTAGTAGATTGTAGTAGAGCCAATGAAAACCCATTTGGAGGGGTATGTGTGTCTAGGAAGTGGTTGACAGGCAAAAGAAACAAAGCTGGAAGGATCATAATCTGATTCTATCCTGAATGATAGCTTATTATACATTTGGTGACAATTTAAGAGTGGAAACTAAGACTTAGCTACCTTAGATTCCAATGCCAGCTCTGTAGCTGTCTAGCTATGTGTCTGTGCACCTTAAATTTCTCATTTATAATATGGGTATAACAACCTCATGAGGTTGTTGGAACAGTGATTAAATGATATAGAACATATTCCTTGCATAGCACCTGCCATATAGTAAGCAGTCGTATGTTAGCTATTATTAGTTTCAGTTATATGCTTGTTTGAACGAGGTAGTATAATGTCAGGAACTGTGAGCCCTTGCTTTTTTTGTCTGATGCCTATATTGTTCCTTCCCTCTTGTTTCATTTCTTTCCCAAAGAATAATTTTCATTTGACCCAGTGTATGTTTTCCTTCGAGATCATCAGTGAGAAGCGACTGCTATCACTGCCCTGTGCTGGACAAACACTAGAGCGCTCTAAGGTGACAGTTCTTGGGTCCATTGGCCTGAAGTAACTGCCTGTTCCCCAGACTCCTGCTCAGAAGATGAAGCTCCACTTCCTGGAGGGAATTCCTGGAGAAAATTGTGTTGTTTGAATATTATGTAGTCATATTAAAGTACACTGAACACCAAATCTCTTTTTGTTTGTTAATTGAGCAAAAATTCTTTATTGCCCTCTCAGTAAATTTAGTGGCACCTTGTCAGGAGAGCTCTTAAAAGTGATTCTATTGAGAAGAAATTGTCTTCTTTTTGATCATGTGATTCTCCTCCCAAAGACCCCTCTTGTTTCACTGTGGATGAATTCTAAAATGTCACTCCTGAATGTCAGCTCCCCCTATTAGATTACCACATTTTTTATACCTGTGAACCTTTTCCCATGACACTCATGCCTGACATATTTTTTTCTTATCATTTTCTTCACTAGCCTATCATTTAAATAACTTTTGAAACTCTACTTAGAGTAATTTAAGGAGTGCTAACACCTCTCTATCCACTGTCTCTTGAACACTATCATTCAATTATCCCTTAGAACAAACTGGCCCTTGACATGTGTATAGTATGAATGTTCAAAGTGTTCAACATTTGGTTATGTATCTTCTAAATATTTGTATTAATATTGTATCCTCCCTAACGAATACATGTATATAAGTACCCAAGTCAAGACAGTACTAAGTATCTGCTCATTGATAATAAGGAGGAAGATAAAGACTCTCTAATAGCACTAGAGTATAATAATCTACAAATTTTAATAAAGAGATTTTTTGGCTTGTGAAGTGTTTTTTGTTTGTTTGTTTGTTTAATACATCTGAAAACAATGCATATACAAAAATTGAAACATGAGAAAAAATTGGTTCAATGCTAATGTATCTACAAGAATTGGGGTTTGGGGAAGATGGAGATAATTACCTAAACATTTTTTTTTAAATTGGAAACTGCAACCAAAATAAGCTGCTAACATTTCTATTAAAATTTGTAAGAAGCCCTGGCTGGTGTAGCTCAGTGGATTGAGTGCACGCCTTCGAAACAAAAGGTTGCTGGTTCGATTCTCAGTCAGGGCATGCACCTGGGTTGTGGGCCAGGTCCCCAGCAAGGGACATTCTAAGAGGAAACCACATATTGGTGTTTCTCTCCCTTTCTTTTTCCCTCCCTTCCCATCTCTAAAAATAATTAACTAAAGTATTAAAAGAAACGTGTTGGAAGTCTTCATAAAACTCCTCATGATTTTTATTTAACTAGAGATCCTCAATTAACTACTCTTAAGGTTCCTCATGCAAAACTGAAATAAGGGTATTCCCTTGACTCGTCTGAATAAGGGGACTTTCTTATATCTGAGGTGATCATTTTCCATGTACTTGCCTAATCCATTGGCTATGATGATAAGAATTAACTCCCAACTTGTCAAAAGCTAGATGTCTCTCAAAGAGATTGCTATTTCTGATTCTCAGAGCTTGGAACCTTTATTTGTGGTTGGCCACTTGGGGCCCATTATCTCAAACAGTGTCGAATATTTCTGTAGGAATTGACTGTTTAACATTGTCATTTCTAGTTCTGTTGGCACAGCCTTCATCCATACCTGTGACTGGAATCCTCATGCTGTAGCTGCTCTGAGACAAAAGTCTAGATATAAATGGAGCGGCAGATGAATGCCAAATATACTTTGAGGATAACAGGAAGGTGAGCTCAGGGGAAATATGACTTTTGACAATTCAGACTGACTTTTCACACATACTACCCTGCAGTGACTTTCATAACATATCTGTTTCTCCAAAAACAAAACATGGCCAACGGTATTGCCGGCCTTCATCACCTCAATATACAAAGTACTACTCTCACATTGAATGATTTTACTGAGAATTCGCATAATATAATGTACAAAGTTACTTGCATGTAATTGGGTTGAAGAGGGGACTAGATGAGCAGCCGAAAGATTCGGACACTGGCAAGCAGTGTCCGCTGCATTGTGGATGAACCCTGAGACAAATTCAAACTGACTACTGAGTCCTGT
The DNA here is from genome assembly GCA_004027735.1 of Carollia perspicillata. Classification (NCBI taxonomy): domain Eukaryota; kingdom Metazoa; phylum Chordata; class Mammalia; order Chiroptera; family Phyllostomidae; genus Carollia; species Carollia perspicillata. Next base: position 3,697 of record PVKM010025098.1, read on the forward strand.
GGAGGAAAAGGGATAGCATGGCCACTCGCAAGGGTAGAGCACCTCGGAGTGCCTCGACCACTCAAGAGGAGAGTGCCCCTACCCTTGCCTTGACAAGCTTTTATTGCTTGTCTGGGCACATTACATTACACAGTAAATGAGGACTGTCCTCATTTACTACACACAGATTCTCTTTAGGTGGTTACCTTTTACAGAAAACAAAGGAAAGAATGTTGCTAATTACTTCAAAGAGAAGAATGTTACAGACCAAGGAGAAAAGTGGTTGAACCAGTTATACTCCATACAGGGGAGTTTTAGCACAGACTTTAGGAAGTTACAGTAAACGTTTGCTGCCTCAATTCAGGGTGAGGGAGTTTTAGCAAAAAGCAAGTCTCAAAGCAGCCTAGGTACAATGAAGGCCTGATTCCCCATGGGACAACTGATCCATGGGTGTGCGTCCTGTGCATTGGACCTCACTTTCCACTGGCCTTTCCGAGTGGGAGCTGAACATTTTCCTATAGCCAAGGTCTGGAACCACTACAGAATGATAATAAACTGGATAAAATAAAACTGTGGGACTCTAGAACTTTAATGTAGCTAAAAGATGTTGATTGTCTGCTCTAAAAGAAATTAGAGAAAAATATAATGGGAGAAATGTTAAGTTGGAGTAAAAACTTATGAAAGATGAATCATTCTCATTTCCTACAGAACAAAGTGGAGAAGAATCTGTTTCTTCTTTTCAAAATACATGATGGGAAAAGAGAATTGGGAAATTTGCATAATAATTTAACCTCCTGCTGTGCTATGGCTATGTCCCATTTCATACTATTGTTCATCATTTCATTTTATTTATACTTTTTTTCTTATTCAATTACACTTCTCCCCATTTCCACCCTTTTACTCTCCTGTGCCCTACGCATGCCCACCTCCCACACTCAATCCTTCCCACCCCCTTGTCTTTGTACATTGGTCCTTTATACATAGTACTTGACTTCACACTTCCCCTTCTTTCCCACATTATCCCTGTTGCCCAGGACACTCTGGTCACTCTCACTTTGTTCGTTATTTCTGTGTCTCTGGTCTCTATGTCTTATTCCCATTTTGCTCACTTGTTTTGTTGATTAGGTTCCACATATAGGTGAGATCATATGGTATTTTTCTTTCACCTTCTGGCTTATTTCACTTAGCATAATGCTCTCCAGATCCATCCATGCTGTCATGAAAGGTAGGAGTTCCATCCTTCTTTATGCTGTGTAGTATTCCATTGTGTAAATGTACCATATATTTTTTAATCACTCATTTACTGTTGGGCACTTAGGTTGCTTCTGACACTTGGCTATTGTAAATTTTGCTGCAATGAACATTGGGCTGCATAGTTTCTTTTGAGTTGGTGTTTTAGAATTCTTATGGTATAATCCCAGCAGTGGAATTGCTGGGTCAAAAGGCAATTCCATTTTTAGTTTTTTGAGGAAATTCCATACTGTTTTCCACAATGGCTACACCAGTCTGCATTCCCACCAACAGGTACTGGGATTCCCTCTTCTCGACAACCTGGTCAGCACTTGTTTGTTGATTGTTTATGATGCCAATTCTGACCAGTATGAAGTGGTAACTCATTGTGGTTTTATTTTGCATCTTTCTGATGGCTAGAGATACTGAACATCCTTTCATATGTCTCTGGGCCCTCTGTATGTCCTCTTTGGAGAAATGTATGTACAGGTCCTTTACCCATTTTTTAAAAAAGATTTTAATTTATTTAGACAGAGGGAAAGGGAGGGAGAAAGAGAGGGAGAAAAATATCAATGTGTGGTTGCCTCGTGAACACCCCCTAGTGAGAACCTGGCCTGCAATCCAGTCATGTGCCCGAGACCGGGAATCGAACCAGTGACCCTTTGATTCATAGGTCAGCACTCAATGCACTGAGCCACACCAGTTGGGGCCCTTTGCCCATTTTTAAAAAAGATTTTAAAGACTTTAATTATTTGTTTTTAGAGAGAGGGGAATGGAGGGAGAAAGAGTGGGAAAGAAACATCAATGTTTGATTGTCTCTTTTGTACCCTAGTGCCCCACACCAGGGAACTTACTTCACAACCCAGGCATGTGCCCTTATTGGGAACAAACCAGTGGCCCTTTGGTTCTCAGGCAGGAACTCAATCCACTGAGCCACACCAGCCAGGTCCCATTTATTAATTGTTTTGTTTGTCTTTCTGGTATGGAGTCATGTGAGTACTTAATTTTGAAGATCAAACCATTGTACGAGGTATCATTGGCAAATATGTTTTCCCATGTACTTGATTCCCTTTTAATTTTGCTGATGTTTTCCTTAGGCATGCAGAAGCATTTTATTTTGATGAAGTCCAATTTGTTTATTATTTTCTCCATGTCCCTTGGTCTATGGGGCATATTGGTGAAAATATGGCTGTGTGCGGTATCTGAAATTTTCCAGCCTATGTTCTCTTCTAGGACTTTTATGGTATAATGACTTACATTTAAGTATTTTATCCATCTTGAGTTTACTTTTGTATGTGGTGGAAGTTGGTGGTTGAGTTTAATTTTGTTGCATGTAGCTGTCCAGATGTCCCAACATCATTTTTTGAAGAGGCTATTTTTACTCCATTTTATACTTCTGCACACTTGGTTGAATATTCATTGACCATGGAGACTTGGGTTTATTTCTGGGCTCTCTGTTCTGTTACATTGATGTGTCTATTATGCTAGTACCAGACTGTTTTGATTGCAGTGGGCTTTTAATATAGTTTGATATCAGGTATTGTGATTCCTCCTACTTTGTTCTTCTTTCTCACAATTGCTGCAGCTATTTATGGTCTTTTATGGTTCCATATAATTTTTTCACATTTTTGTTCTATATCTGTAAAATATGTCATTGAAATGTTTAAAAATATTTTTTAAAGATTCCACTTATTTTTAGATAGAGAAGGAGGTAGGGACAAAGAGAGGAGAGAAACATTGATGTGCAAGAGGATGGTTGCCTCTTGAAAGCCTCCAACTGGGGACGTGGCCTGCAATGGAGGCATGTACCCTGACTGGGAATTGAACCAGCAACATTTTGGTTTGCAATCAACCAGAGGATTGAGTCAATCCTCTGAACCATGCCAGTGAGGGCCATCACTGGCATTTTAATAAGGATTGTGTTGAATCTATAAAATGCTTTGTGTAGTATGGAAATTTTGATGATGGTAATTCTTGCAGTCCATGAACATAGCATATGCTTCCACTTATGTCTTCCTTAATGGCTTTCCTCAGTGTTCTGAGTTTTTTGAGTACACTTCTTCTATATCCTTGATTAGGTTTATTCCTAGGTACTTTATTTTTCTTCTTGTTATAGCAAATGGGATTTTTTTTTCTGATTTCTGTTTCTGATATTTCATTTCTGGTATACAAAAATGCCCTTGATTTTGGAATATTGACTTTGTATCCTACTGCATTGCTGAATTCACTTATTAGGTCCAGTAGTTTTTCATGGAGTCTATGGGGTTTTCTATGTACACTATCATATTATCTATAAACAATGACAGTCTTACTTCCTCCTTTCCAATTCAGATACCTTTTATTTCTTTTTCTTATCTGATCACAGTGGCTAGGACTTCCAATACTATGTTGAATAGAAGTGGTGAAAGCAGACACCCCTGACTTATTCCTGATCTTAGTGGGAAAGCTATTAGTTTTTACCCATTGAATATGATGTTGGCTTTAGGTTTCTCATGTGTAGCCTTTAGTATGTTGAGATATGCTCCCTCTATTTCCACTTAGCTGATTATTTTTATCATAAATGGGTGTCGTACCTTATCAAATATTTTTACTGCACCACTTGATAAGATCATGTGATCTTTGTCTTTCCTTTGGTTTCTGTAATGTATTACATTTATTGATTTGTGAATATTGTACCATCATTGCACCCTGGGATGAATCTCACTTCTTAAAATCATTTTATTATCATTTTTTCATTAATGTTCAAATATACTTATCTCCATTTTACCACTACCACTTGTCCCTGCCCCACCTACACTCACCTCCTACCCTCAATCCTAACCCACTTTGGCTTTGTCCATGGGTCCTTTATACATGTTCCTTGATGGCTCTTTTCCTTCTTTCCCCTATTATTTCCATCCCCTCAGGTTGCTGTCCTGTTTGTTCTTAATTTCAATGTTTCTGGTTATATTTTGCTTGCTTGTTTGTCTTGTTAATTAGGTTCCACTTGTAGGTGGGATCATGTGGTATTTGTCTTTCACTGCCTGGCTTATTTCACTTAGCATAATGCTATCCAGTCCCATACATGCTGTCACAAAGAGTAGGAGCTCCTTCTTTCTTTCTGGTGCATAATATTCCATTGTATAAATGTACCATGTTTTTTTTATCTACTCATTTACTGATGGGCACCTAGGTGCTCCCAGCACTTGGCTATTGTAAATTGTGCTGCAGTGAACATTGGGGTGCGTAGTTTCTTTTGAATTGTTGTTTCAGGATTCTTAGGGTATAATCCCTCCAGTGGAATTGCTGGGTCAAAAGGCAGTTCCATTTTTAGTTTTCTGAGGACATTGCATACAGTTTTCCACAGTAGCTGTACCAGTCTGCATTCCCACCAACAGTGCAAAAGTGTTACCTTTTCTCCACAATCTCACCAGCACTTATTGTTTGTCAGTTTGTTTATTATGGCCATTCTGACTGGTGTGAAGTGATATTTCATTGTGCTTTTAATTGGTATCTCTCTGATGTCTAGTGATGCTGAGCATCCTTTCATATGTCTCTGGGCCCTCTGTTGTCCTTGGAGAAGTGTCTGTTCAGGTCCTTTGTCAGTTTTTTAAATGGATTGTTTCTCTTCCTGGTGTGTAGTTGTGTGGGTTCTTTATATGTTTTAGAAATCAAACCCTTGTCCAAAATATCTTTGGCAAATACATTTTCGCATACAATTGGTTCCCTTTTCATTTTGGTAATGTATTTATTAGCCATGCAGAAGATTTTTATTTGGATGAAATGCCATTTGTTTATTCTTTCCTTTATATCCCTTGCCGTAGGGAACAGACCAGTGGAAACATTGCTGCATGGAATGTCTGAAAATTTCCTTCCTGTTTTATCCTGTAGGACTTTTGTGGTGTCACAACTTATATTTAAGTCATTTACTCATCTTTAGTTTATTTTTCTGTGGTGGAAGTTGGTGGTTGAGTTTCATTTTGTTGCATGTAAGTGTCCAAATGTCCCAATACCATTTGCTGAGGAGGCTATTTTTACTCCATTTTATGTTTCTGCCCCACTTGTTGAATATTAATTTACCATGAAGACTTGGGTTTGTTTTCAGGCTCTCCATTCTGTTCCATTGGTCTATGTATCCATTCTTATGCCAGTACCAGAGTGTTTTGATCACCATGGCCTTGTGTGATACTTTGATATCAGGTATGGTGATCGCTCCTACTTTGTTCTTTGTTCTCATTTTGCTGAGGCCATTCAGGGTCATTTATGGTTCCACATAAGTTTTCGAAATGTTTGTTCTACATCTGTAAAATATGTCATTAGTATTTTAAAAGGGATTGTGTTGAATCTGAAAACTACTTTGGGTAGTATGGACATTTTGATGATGTTAATTCTTCCAATCTGTGAGCACAGTACATGCTTCCATTTCTTTGTGCCTTTTTAAATTTCTTTCTTCAGTGTCATGTAGTTGTCTGAGTACAAGTCTTTTACCTCCTTGGTTAGCTTTATCGCTAGGTACTCTATTTTTCTTGCTGTGATAGGAAATGGGATTTTTTTCCTGATTTGTGTTTCTGATATTTCATTGTTGGTGTACAAAAATGCCTTCTATTTGTGAATATTGAATTTGTATCTCACTGTTTTGCCAAATTTGCTTATTAGATTGAGTAGTTTTTTGGTTGAGTCTATAGGGTTTTCTATATACACAATCACGTGATCTGTAAACAATGACAGTCTTACTTCCTCCTTTCCAATTTGGATGCTTTTTATTTCTTCTTGTCTGATTGCTGTGGCTAGGACTTCCAATACTATGTTGAATAGAAGTGGTGAAAGTGGACATCCTTGTTTTGTTCCTAATCAGAGTAGGAAAGCTTTTAATTTTTGTCCACTGAGTATGATGTTGCTTGTAGGTTTTTCATTTATGGCCTTTATTATGTTGAGATATATTCACTCTACTCCAACTTTGTTGAGTGTTTTAATCACAAATAGGTGCTGTACCTTATCAAATGCTGTATCTGCATCTAGTGATATGATCATGTGTTTTTGTCTTTCCTTTTTCATGTTATGTATTATGTTAATTGATTTGTGAATATTGCACCATCCTTGCATCCCTGCCATGTATCCCACTTGATCATGGTTTATGATCTTTTTGCTGTATTGCTGGATGCAGTTTGCCCTCATTTTGTTGAGGATTTTAGCGTTTATGTTCATTAGTGAAATTGGCCCTTAGTTTTATTTGTTGTGTCCTTGTCTGGTTTTGGTCTTTTTGGATTTTCTGGAGTAGACTATAAAGGATAGGGGTTAACTCTTCCTTACATGTTTTGCAAAATTATCCTGTGAAACAGTCCAGTCCAGGGCTTTTTGTGCTGGGAGTTTTTTGAGTACTGCTTTGATTTTGTCAGCTATCATTGGTCTGTAAGGCTTTCTGCTGCTTCTTCATTCAGTTTTAGAAGGTTCTCAAATTTCTTGGCATATAGTTCTTCATAGAAATTTCTTACAATCCTTTGTATTTCTGTGGTATCAGTGGTAATCTCTCCTTTTTCATTGCCGATTGTGTTTATTTGGGTCCTCTCTCTTTTTGTCTTGATGGCTTTGCTTAAGGGCTTGTTGATTTTGTTTATCTTTTCAAAGAACCAGCTCCTGGATTTATTTATCCTTAGAATATTTCTTTTAGTCTCTGTGTCATTTAATTCTACTATGATCTTAGTTATTTCCTTCCTTGTACTTGCTCTGGGATTTGTTTGTTGTTGTTCCTTCAGTTCTTGTAGATGTAGTGTTAGGTTATTTATTTGAAATGTTTCTATCCTTTTTAGGTAGGCATGTATCACTATGAACTTCCCTCTCAGGACTGCCTTCGCTGTGTCCCATATGTTTTGGATTGTTGTGAGTTCTTTTTCAGTTTTTTCCAGAAACATTTTGATTTATTCCTTGAAATCATTATAAACCCATTCATTGTTTAATAGCATGCTACTTAATCTGCATGAGTTTGAGTGATTTTTAGTTTTTTCCTTGAGGATGGTTTCTAGTTTCAGGCCCCTGTGGTCTGAGAAAATGCTTCATAAGATTTCAGTTTTCTTGAAATTGTTGAGGCTTGTTTAGTGTCCTGTCATGTGGTCTGTCTTTGAAAATATTCCATGAGCATTTGAAAAGAATGTGTATTTTGCTTCTTTGGGATGAACTGGTATATATATCAGTTAAGTCCATTTTGTCTTATACATCTTTCTTTTCCATAATACCCTGTTGATATTTTCTTTGGAAATCGTATCCATTGTTGACAGCAGGGTGTTAAAATCCTACTATAAATGTATTGCTGTCTATATTGTTCTTGAAGTCCTCCAAGATTTTCCTTATACATTTGGGTGCTCCAATTTTGGGGGCATATATGTTTATAATATTGATGTCTTTTTGAAGGAATCTTCCCTTGAGTAATTCGAAGTGGCATTTTGTGTCTTTTTTTACGCCCTTTGTTTTGAAGTCTATTTTCTCTGATATAAGTATTGCTACCATGCTGTTTTTTCTGTCTGTTTGCTTGGAATGTGTTTTTATAACCCTTCACTTTCCATCTGTATAGGTTTTTTGTTTTGACATTGATCCCTTATAGGTAGCATATATGCGGGTCATGTTTTCTTACCCATTCAGCTACCCTATGTCTTTTGATTGGAGCATTTAATGCACTTACTTTGAACATTATTGTCGATAGATACTTATTCATTGCCATTTTCCCCCTTTGTATCTGTGTTCCTCTCTGTCTCTTTTCTTTCATCTTCTTAAATCAGTCCCTTCAGCATATCTGCAAGGCTTCTTTGGTGGAGGTGTACTCTGGCCTTCCTTTGTGTGGAAAACTCCTTATTTCACCTTCCATTTTAAATGACAGACTTACTGGGTAGAGTAGTTTTGCAGGACTTTGGTTTTTATTACTTGGAATATTTTCTGCTATTCCCTCCTTGCTTATAGTGTTTCCCTTCAGAAGTCAGCTGCTGGCCTTATTGGAGCTCCATTGTATGTTGCTTCCTGTTTCTCCCTTGCTGCCCTTAAGATTCTGTCTTTGTCTTTGAATTTTGCCATGTTAATTATGAGGTCTCTTGGAGTAGGCCTCTTTGGTTTCCTCTTGATTGAACTTCATGAACTTGTGTGACTTTTTCTCTCATCAAATTAGTAATGTTTTCCATCATTACTTTTTCAAACAGTTTTTCTGCCCCCTATTCCTCCTCCTCTTCTTCTGGTATCCCTGTTATGCAGATATTTTTCAGTTTCATGTTGTCCTGCAGTTCCCTTAACCCCTCTTTGTTTGTTTTGAGTCTTTTTTCCTTTTCTTGAGGTTTTTCTACCTTTTCCTCCAGCCCAGTGATTCAATCCTGTTCTTCATCTAATCTACTTTTGGTTCCTTCTACTGTGTTCTTCAGTTCATAAGTTGTATTTTTCATTTTTTCTTAGCTCTTCTTGAATGTTTCTATGTCCCTTTTCACGGTGATATAGTTTGCTGTAAATTTCTTGTAGCTTCCCTGTAGTTTTTGGTAATTCTCACTGAGCTCATGAGCTTCCTTATAACCATTGTTTTGATCTCAATATCTGATAGTTTATTTGCTGCTATGCCAGTTTTGTCAAACTCATTTTCACCAGGGGCCATATCAGTCTTGCAGTTACCTTCAAAGGGCTGAAATAAGTTTAGAACTGTAAATGTAAGTACTCCTTAACTGTTAAGGAGTTGAAATTACATTTGGCCCTTTGAAGGCAACTGTGAGGCTGATGTGGCTCCCAGTGAAAATGAGTTTGACACCCCTGCTGTATGCCATTTGGCACTCTTTTTGAGGATTCTTCCTTTCTTTTCGATTACTGATTGTTTCTTTGTTTTCCAGGTATTTGTGAGTCTCTTCTTGTCAGCTTCTGCAACTTAAATTGTTCTGTTTTTCTTGTCCCGGCCTGTGCTTTCTCTGCTCCCTTGTGCTCAGTTGTAACAGGGGAGTCTGGCAGGACACACCACAATCTCCCTCTCAGTTTAGGAGGGCCACCTTGAGTATAGAGCTGGCTCTTAATGGCAAGAGAGGACAATATGAAAAAAATAATAAATTGTTCTGGTTTTTTAAAAAGGTTTTATTTATTTGTTTATTTTTAGAGGGAGGAGAAGGGAGGGAGAAAAAGAGGGAGAGAAACATCAATGTATGGTTGCCTTCTATGCACCCCTCACTGGAGAGCTGGCCTGCAATCCAAACATGTGCCCTGTCTGGGAATCAATCTCACAACCACCCAGTCCACAGGCAGGTGTTCAATCCACTGAGCCATACCAGCCAGGGCTGAATTAATATGTGTTGATTTTCTGAGTTTTTTTTGTGAACCTCTATGGTAGGAGATCTGTGATATTCAATAGTGCAGTCTCCTTGATCTCCTGCCCTTTCTGCCATTTATGTTGGCTCTTTGGATGTAATTGAGTTTTGATTGTTGTTGGGTCATTCTTTGGTCGGGACTTCCCTCAAGCTGGTTGACTGAGGGTCACTCCACCCACCACGTTTTGTATGCTGTTGTGCAGATGCTGCCAGAACAAAACCACAAAGCCCAGGAAATGAACCCACACCTGGCAAAAATAACTCCCCACTGCAATCCCACTATCATAAGCAGGTGAAATAGTGTTAGTAAGTGTGTAAAGAAATTAAGATTATTATAAGAAAAAAGGCAATTATGAAATGACTTACTGAAAGAAAAAGGATTTTGAGAGGGTAGGGGGAGGAGCACTAATAAGAATTGGGAATTGGAGCAATGTGAAGAGAGAAAGTAAAATTTACATCATAAATAAAAAAGAGAATGAAGAAGCTAGAATGGAGTATGAGAAGGGAGGCACATGGTATTAGTTTTAAACAGAAGACAAAATAAAGTGAGATAGAGAAAGAAAAATGAGGAAAAAAGTAAATAAATAATAAAAACAGAGGAGCCAATTTGGAGAGAACAATCTGCCACAGTACTATCAACAATTGAGTTAAAATTAATATAAGTGGTATGGGAATAAGAGGGGAAAATGAAAGAAAGAAAAGTTTAAGTGATGTCTAGAAGAATGGGAAATGATTTTTAATATGATAGAGGGAGAGGGAATACAAAGAGTGAGGAACAAAAAGCAGGCTAAGACAGTTAAAAGTTAAAATTTGAGACAAAAAGAAACAGAAGAGGGAGAATAAAGAAAAAAATAGAAGGGCAGGATGAGAGAAGAAAAGAATAAAGAAAAAATAAATAGGCTGAGACAGGGCAGCATTCAAAATTTGAGGTGAAAAAAACTAAGAAAGGAGACGGGTAAAATTTGAGATTTGAAATACAAAACTTAGTGAAGACCTAGAGATGAAGTTGAAAAAATGGAACAATAACAACCCTTCCCTCAACTGACTAAGAAAGATTGATAAATGTGGAGAGAGAATGCGGGTGTTTTAAGAGCAGGGAAAAAGGATATGAGATTACCATTGACAAGAACATTGGTTTTGTGAGCTGGATGGGGGAGAAATAGTAAGAGTGTGGAATGGAAACAAGTTTCAGCAAGTGAGAAAACAATTTAAAATGAAAACAATGAGAGGAAAGAAGGTAAAATGGGGTAAGAGAAGGGAGAGGCAAAATATGTGAATTGAAGTAAAACTATAGTATAAAATGTAGAACTTAATATACACAAACTTGATGGACAAGAAATGAATGTTAAAAAGCAATTCAGAAAAGAAAATACTGCAAATCATGGAGGAAACTGCAGTGGATTTTGTCTTGGTATCCTCTAGTATTTACCACTGTTTTTTCTTTCTGGATCCACCTCTGGAGATTTCAGATGTTGACCCTGTCTGACCTTAGGCACCCTTTTCTGAGACTGTGAGGGATCTATTGTCTATGGCTGTCTCCTTCGGTTGTTAATCTAGTCACTCTGCACTCAGCAGTCAGGCTTAAGTACCTTAGAGCCAGGGAAGAGTCCCTCCTGGGTTGGGACTATTGTTTCTCCTCTGGATGCTGCCACTTGGAGGAGCGTGGTCTGCCTGAGCATTATGGCTGCAATTGTATGCGGTGACTCAGCACTGGAATCCCAGAGCCTACTCTTTTAGTTCTCTCCCTAAAGCTTCCATCCCCAGTCTCTCCTCAGCATCTCCAGGCCACTCTGCACCTACTTTTGCCAGATCCCAGGGTACATTCAAGAAGAACCATGAAAATTTGCACATTGGCCTTTTAAATGGCTCTTTGTGTCTCCAGCCATCCATTTCTGGCAGAGTGCAACCCTGCCACTTTTTGCTGCTGGTTGTTATTTGTGTACTGTTTGGGCTCTGGTGTTCTATGCTGGGGATCCCAGCTTAGGGTTTAGACCCCATTCTTCTCAGGGGGATCCAACCACCTGCTTAATTATCCCTCCCTCGCTGACGCCCATGGGCACCCAGCAAGCCTTCTCGAGTCTCCACCACACTCCTTACTGGACAGGTTGTGCTGAAGCTGATTTTTCTGTCTGTCTGACATTTTAAGGGTTCTCTCTAGCCATTCTTCAGTTGTTTGTTCTGGGTGATTTCTCCACAATTTATTTGTAATTCCAGATTGGTCCTGGGAGGTTTATGTGACTTCAATTCACTCTTCTACCATCTCGCATCCTTTCTATGTCTTTACACTTATAGCTGAAACTGTGGCACGTCTGTGACTGTGTAATTCTAGGGCTGGTCCTTCACTCTAAAGAGGTCTGATTCATTTCCTGCCAAATGTTACAAATGTTCAGGACACTAGAATCTTTTCTGAGGAAGAATCTTCAGCATCTTGGAATCAGAGAAGTAGAGAAGAAGGAGCACTGTCATTATCCTCAGGAAATTATCAATACCCACTAAAAATAGAAAGCTACTAGGGTTTCTTAGAGGGAAAGTCAGAGTGGTAAAAAGGTGGGGTCAGTCAGTAAAAACATGCATTGCCCTTCATCATGAGCTAGTGCATGTAAAACCATGGAGTACACAGATCATACATATGCAGTCAGTAAGTTCCTGTGATTTCCACGTGGATCACATTGTTCTGGATCTGAAGTGTTGTCCTGTCTTCTAGTTGACTACAGCAGGTGAATCCTGGTGCACATGGCTTCCGTGTGTGAGTGAGCTTCTATAGTTATTGCCCTTGCCTCATAGTGAACAGTTTTAATTGTTTTTTGAGAAAACCACATTATTATGATTCAATTCACATTTAAAGTGTGTAATTCAATGGTTTTTAGTATACACAGAGAATTGTGGAACATTCACCAAGTCATTTTTAGAATAGTTTTTTTTTTTATCTCAAATAGAAACCCTATAACATTTAGCTATAACTACCCTAATCCTCCATTCTCTCAAGCTTTGGGGAACCACTAATGTGTATTTTTTCCCTTATATATTTGCCTATTCTGGACATTTCATATATTACAAATGGAATCATAATACAGGGCCCAGCACAAATAATGCCCCTTTTTTATTACAAAATCTTTTATTACAAAATGATAAGCATGCAATTCTATAACATAACAGTATCACACTCAAGCACACCATATGACATTTTAGATGAAATGTTCAAATAAATCTATGAGTTATTACACCCATATTATTACCCTAGTAGGTTGCCAGACCTTATAAATATGGGGTCTTTTGTGACTGGCTGTTTTTACTTAGCATGGTTTTCAGGGTTCATTTATGTTGTAGCATATTAGTACTTCACAGTACTTCATTCCATATATGAGGTCTGTCTGGAAAAAGTCCAGCCATTGTTAATAGAATGAGAATGGTTTGTGTGACATTGAGGTAACCTTTCAGCAAAGGAGAGTGGACTGGAATGTCTATGCTTAAACAATGACGACTTCACTGTACTAGTCAGTGGGGGTGGTGGATGCCATTGAGTGAGCATGTGTAGTATGTGGCTGTCACATTCAAAATGACTGAGGAAGTAGAGCAATGAATCTGCATTAAATTTTGTATTAAGCTTGGACATTTCTCCATGAAAACTATTCAGATGATTCAGAAGGCCATAGCTATGGGCAACTGGTGATTGGCAGCTTCATCATGACAATGTGCCTGCTTATGCATTGTGTCTTATGCAGAGATTTTGGTGAAACATCTAATCACCCAGATGACTCAGCCCCTCCACAGCCCAGATTTGGTGCCCTACAATTTCTGGATTTTCCCAGAACTAAAATCACCTTTGAAATGGAAGAGATTTGGGACCATCAATGAGATTCAGGAAAATACAAGGGGGAAGCTAAAGGCGATTGGCAGAACTGTGTCAGGTCCCAAGGTGCCTACATTGAAGGGGACTGAGGCGTCATTGTCCTATGTACAATGTTTCTTGTATCTTGTATCTTCTTCAATAAGTGTCTCTACTTTTCCTATTACATGACTGGATACCTTCTAGACAGGCCTCTTATATGTGTGTGTGTATATATAATATAGCACCGATATTTGGATATTACTCATACACAGTACAATTCACACATTTAAAATGAACAATTCTAAAAACAAAATAAAATTCTAAATATTATTGTATTTAGTAATAATACAATAATAACACAAGAATAATAAATACTAAATACAATGTTATTTATTTACAATAATATTTAGTATAATCACAGAGGCATGTAGTTATCAGTTGTTTTAGGTCATATTAGAATACCTGTTTTCAGTTCTTTTGGGCTTATATCTAAGAGTAGAGTTGCTGGGTCATATAGCAATTCTGTGCTTAACTTTTTGAGAAAGTTCCAAACTTTACGTAGTAGCTGCACCATTTTCCAGTCCTACCATCAATGTGCAAAGGTTCCAATTTCTCCACATCTTTTTCAACGCTTGTTAGTTTCTGTTTTCTTGATTATGGCTTGTATAGTGGGTATAAAGTGCTATCTCCTTGTGGTTTTATTTTACATTTCTCTAATAATGCTGTTGAACATCTTTTTATTTACTTATTGGTCATTTCTATAACTTCTTTGGAAAATGTATGTTCAAGTCATTTGTCTATTTTTAATTGGACTATTTGTCATTTTGTTGTTGAATTGTAAGAGCTCTTTATATACTCTAGATAGTAGACCATTATCAGGTATATGTTTTGCAAATATTTTCTTCCATTCTGTGAGTTGTCTTCCTTTTTTGGTAAGACTATTTTTTAGGGTAGTTGTAGTTTCATAGCAAATTTGAGAGGAAGGTACAGAGGTTTCTTATGTACTCCCTGCCTCTCTCCACACTTACACAGCCTGCCCTATTTTCAACATTCTCCACCAGAATGATACTCTTGTTACAATTGATGAACCTATGTTGACACATCATGATCACACAAAGTTTATAGTTTACCTTAAGGTTCACTCTTGATGTACATTTTATGGGCTTGGAAAAGTTGTATAATGTTACATATCCATCATTGTAGTATCATAGAGAGCACTGCCCTAAACATACTTTGTGCTCATTACCCTCCTACTCCACAACGCCAGATACCACTGATCTTTTTACTGTCGTCGTAGTTTTGCCTTCTCCAGAATGTCATTTGATTATAATTGTACAGTTCATAGCTTTTTCAGATTGGCTGCTTTCACTTAATAAGTATTTAAGATTCTTCCATATCATTTCATTACATGATAGATCATTTCTTTGTAGCACTGAGTACTATTCCATTGTCTAGATGTACTACAGTTTCTTTGTCCATTCATCTACTGAAGCACAACATGGTTGCTTCCAGAGTTATGACAATTATGAATAAAGCTGCTATAAATATCTGTGTGCAGGTTTTTGTGTGGACATAAGTTTTCCTTCCCTTTAGGTACATATCAAGGAGTGTGATTGCTGGATTGTATGGTAATGATGAGTTTTTTGGTAATAAACCAGCAGACTATCTTTCAAAGTGACTGCACCATTATGTATTCCAACTGGCAATGAATGAGAGAGTTCTTTTCACTCCATATTCTTGTCAGCAATTGGTGTTGTCTGTATTCTGCATTCTGGCCATTCTAACAGGTGTGTTAGTGATATCTCTTTGTTGTTTTAATGTGCAATTTCCTGATGTTATATGATGTGGATTTTCTTTTTATGTGCTTATTTGCCATCTGTATATCTTCGGTGAACTTTCCAGTAAAGTCTTTTGCCCATATTTCAGTTGGGGTGTTTGTTTTCTTATTGTTTAATACTTTTTTGTATATTTTGGATAATAGTCCCTTACTTGATGTATGTTTTATATTTTTTTAAATTGAGATATAAGTGACATACAGCATTAGTTTCAGGTGTACCACATAATAATTTGATATTTGTACAAATTGCAAAATGATCAACACAATAAGTCACCACACATTGTTATAAATTTTTTCTTGTGATACAAACTTTTAAGATTGTTCTTTTAGTTACCTTTAACTGTACAATACACTATTATTATTTATGGTCACTTTACTGTATATTACATCCCCAAGACTTATTTAACTTATAACTGGGTGTTTGTATTTTTTGACCACCTTCGCCCATTTTGCCACCCTCCACTTTTTGTTCTGTGTATGAGTTCAGTTTATTTTTTATTTGTTTTAGATTTCACATGTAAGTGAGGTCACATGAGCATTTGTAAGTGAGTATTTGTATTTCTCTGTATGACTTATTTCCCCTAGCATAATCCCCTCAAGATCCATCTGTGTTTATCTCAAACAGCAAGGTTTACATCTTTTTTGTTCAAATATTGTAATTTATCTATCTATTTAAGATATAATTGACACCTAAATATAAGTGAGATCATACAGTATTTGTCTTTGAATTATTTCACTTACCATAATGCCATCAAAATCCATCCATGTTGTCCAAATGGTCCGATTTCATTCTTTTATTAAAAATTATGTATTCAATATTTTCAGTTACTATTTAACATAATTATACCTGCAATCAACACATTGTTGTCCATGTCCATGAGTCCTTATTCTAAACAAATGGTCAGATTTCATTCTTTTGTTAAAAATTACTTATTCAGTTTTTTCAGTTACTATTTAATGTCCTTATACCTGCAATAAAAATATTGTTTTTTTTTTTTTAGGATTTTTCAATTTAATTTTTTTTAATTGTTTTTCAGTACAGTTTTCTGTCTTTTACTCCCATCCCAGACCACCCTGCAGTGCTCCCCACCTCCCTCCCCTTTCCATCCCCCTTAGTTTTTGTCCATGTGTCCTTTATACTTGTTCCTATAATCCCCTCCCTTTTTCCCTGAAATTCCCTCCCCTCCCCCCTCTGGAGACTGTCATCCCCTTTTCTATTTCAATGTTTTTGACTATATTTTGCTTGCTTGTTTGTTTAGTTGCTTAGGTTCCTGT
>PVKM010025099.1:0-20146 GCA_004027735.1 Carollia perspicillata
CTCGCGGGAAGAGTAAATAGATGTGTGAATGCACACACCAGGTCCGTACCTTTCTCAGGGAGTGAGATGTGACCAACAACTCAGTTGGCTGGATTTGTTAGCTGTCATATAATGGTCTCAAAAGTATTAGGGAAGTGAACTACAGCATCCACTATTCACAGACCATCTTAGCAACGTTAGTAAATGAGAAAAACCAGGTATCTTTCATTTGCGCCTTATACAAACACAACTGCCTATAATTGCAAGCAATATCTGATAATTGTGGATTAATTTTACCTATCAGAAACCTATACACACTTTAGGATTAAACGATCTCACTTAGGTCATACTCCTCGTCCAAATTACCTGACCTCTGTCAGATCCCCGACTCTTTTCGTCTTTGCCTTCTCAGCGGCAGACGGTGTAGTTTACTGGTTTCCGTTGCACTGTGTTCTGAGTGCAGTACTACTGGCATCAAATGCAGCGTGGTGGGTAGAAGCATATTTCTCATTGCATAGTAGGGCTATTGCAAGTTGATGGTAAGACCCTGTAAGGGCTTGCTGTGATGAAAATGAGTCTCGTGGTGTCCTCGGTTCTACTGCCCTATGAACCACGGTCCTGAGCCATAATGAAAATAACAATAACTAGAGGCATAGATCCAGGGTTACCACGAATTCCTCCTCCAAAGATTAACTTTCCATTTTTAAACAAAGGATTGGCATGTGGTACCTAGCTAAAAGATTTCTTTTTGATTGGACTGGCTATTTTTTAAAAGACTCAAAAACCTTTTATTATATTGATAATGTTCAAGTACCTTAAATAACTGAGACATAGCCATAGACTAAAACTTGAAGGCAAAACTTGAGGGCATTTCATACCATGGTATTTTTTTTAAAGCCCAATTAAAGCACACATTTGGGATTTAAATAAATTGCAAAAGCAGGAGAGTAAACTAATGTTTATAAAAATAATTTTAGAACTCAAAAATAATTTTGTCACCTGAATTAAAAGTGCTCAGGGAGCAACTGATAATGTGTGCGATTGCTCAGGGACATGCGGAAAAACCCAACGGAATTCAAAACCATCCATTGCGCTGTTAGGAGTTTATATGGTATTTTGTTTCTTAGGTTTATTATTATTATTTTTTTTTTTTTGTGGTGGGGAATTTTGTTGTTTTCCTAATGAAATCCTTCTAAAACTTTTGTTTTTTGTCATTCAGTAAGGCTGAATGACAAAAAACAGATTACAATTGCTTCAAACAAGGCGATTAAAATCAAATAGATCAGCCAGTAAAAGTGGACACACTAAAACTGTATTTTTTCTTGCTGAGCAATTGGGAGAAAAAATTGCTGTAACTTATTTTTTACTCCAAATAGTAAAAAAAAAACATGCTTACTTTACTAGTCTCTGCTTTGTACATTACCAATTGTGCTGATACATGAATTATTTTCCATATATTGATTTTCTGTTGAAATGAGAATCTATAAGGTGCTCTGAGGGTGATGGGTGGGACCTTAATGTCTATAAAGTGGTGTGCTGGTACCCATTCAGAGAAACTTCAGTTTTCAAGCTGCGTGTGCCACGCGGAGGAAAGGTGGCTCACACTGCAGACTGGATGCTGATGGTGCCTGAGGCTTGAGTGAGAACTCCCTGCAGAGACTCTGTTAACCTGGGCCTTCCTGAGGCAAGAGGACCCCACAGAGGGACTATGTCTCTGTCATCAGTGTGACCACTCAGATCATCTAGGTGCCCAGTTTGGTCTGTTAATAACCTAATATAATCACAAGGTCGCCATGATGCAAAGGGGCATGATGTTCATCAGAGAAGTAAAACCAAAGACCTCTCCAGTCAAGCCCTGGAAGAGAGTCTCCGAAGGGGAGGGAAGTCAGCACGCAGGGCCCTAACTTTTGTCCTTTATCTTAGAGTGCTTTCACTTTCATTTTTATTCCCATTAGAGATACACTCAAACACGGAAGAGGAGTTTTATTTTCTCATACAACAAAAGCGATAGGTTAAAGCTTTCAAAAGACTTTTGTAAGTACTAAAGGTAAAAAAAAAGATATAAAATACAGAAGTTGTAAGCATAAAACTACAGGCAGCATATACAGCATTCAGGTTTTCCCGCTCTGGCTAACCTGATCATTGCTCCCGAAAGGACTCCTTAGATGGACTCTCATTTCCCAGCCTCAGGACTGCATTTCACTTGTTTCCAGAGAATGCCTTTTTTTCACTTGGTCCCTTTGCTACAGGGTCAAGAAAGGTGTTTTAACTCCTGCTGAACTTCAATAGGGAGGATAGCTAGAGTAGCTCTTTGGTGCAGGCACCACTCATATGAGTGGACACTGGGCAGCTTCTGGGCTCTGACACTGGACCCACGCTGCCTCTGGGCATCAGCAATGGCCTGGACCGCTGGGGAGGCTGGGCCTTCTCTGTATCCTGACTCGGCTTCAATCTGCCTGGTCTCTTCACAGTGGGACTTCTTGTCCTAAGCTCCACCCATCTCCAGTTCTATTTTTGCCTTGTCAACACTCAACGAAGCCTTTTAGATCGTGTTCATCACATGTTCCTCCACATCTGTCATTTATTCCTTGAATTGTTTCTTTCTTTCCTTAAAGGTTTTATACCTTAAGAATCAAGAAGAGTCTCCTACTTTGTGTTTATACATGTGTCTCGATTGAATTATTTAACCCTCTTTCACAGAACGTAGCTACTTTCTGACTTTGATTTCAAGTTAGTCTCACTGTTTATCCTTCTTTGAAAATTACATGTCCTCAGAGCCCTGAGGACTGAAAGATTTTTTATAAGATGAAGTAATAAATCAATCTGATACCATGGGTCATTTATTTTACATTAATGGCTTTGGGCCAGCTAGACAGTAGATGAGATGACTCTTGGAGAATGTTTTTAACTTTCCCAAGGAAAATATCTTATATAAACTTGCTTTGAATTTTAGAAGAAGTTTATAAATCAGAAAAATTCTGTGTCTAATTTAAAGAAATATCCTAATATAATCACTTCATTTCTTAACACAATTATCCTTATTTCTAAGGTATTATAGATACATTTTAAATCCATAGTACAATATCTTAAATATGTGATAACAAAAATGACTAGTATTTAAGATGCATTTGGAGATTATAATATGTTTTCTATTTTTATCTCAATTATCTTTATGTGATAGCAAGTATAATTATTATGTCTATTATATAGAAAGTTTAAGCAATGAGTTCAAGGTCATGCAATGTGGTAGAGCTGCTGCTTGGACAAAGGTAACCTAACTCCAAAACCTACGCTTTTTCCATTGGAACCAATTACTTACATTGACCATGGGGAAAACCCTCTACTACAACTGAAATGTTCCCTTAGCCTCCATGAACTCTTCCCTTTTTTGCCTTGGAGATAACTAATAGACACTAAGAAACATTTAGATTCATTTTCATTTGAATAAAATGAAAAGTGATTTTGTAATTTCAATGCCAAAGAAGAATGTCGAAAGGGATTTTATCATTTTTGAAAGGACATCCCCTGCTCCATTTTATTTATATATATAAATAAATATATATAGTGTTGATTCAGGAGGTGATATATCTCATCTTTGTTGAAGGACAACACTGTTCCCTTAAAGTTTCTTAGACACTTTGTCTGAAGGGTAACTAAATGCTGATTACCTGGTTTATATATTGCAAACTTCATTTTTCCAGGTCTATATTTTACAAGAAGGAGAGGTTTAATTGAGAGAGGAAAGCATTCCCTGACAGGTAGGAAGTGGCCGGGCACTATTAGCTGGGCACGGGTGCTGCTGGGAGCTGACCTGAAACTCACAACCAGGCTTTGGTGGTGTCCTACTGAACAAGAACACACTCCTGGAGCACCAGCATCTGACTAGGCTGCTCTGTGACCATGATGGAATGAGACGCAAAACCAAGACCGCTCTGTAATCTTGTCTACAGGCAAATAGAGGGTCAGTGTGGAAACCACAGAATACCAGGCGTTCTCCTAAACTGACTAATCTGAGTGACTGTTGCTGCTTTACTAATTACAACTTAGCCTCAGTCTGTGCCTCCCTCCTTCTATGTAAGATATGATTCTAGAATTATAGAATACTGCTCCCTGAAAGCATCCCATGTGTAGCAAAGCTTTGCTTCCCGAAATTGCCCCAAAGTCACCCAACCCATGCCAGACACCTGCAAAAGTTCTTTCTGGCATCCTCCTACGGAGATGTCCCATGGTTCTCCATGCTGTGCGGTCTCCCTTATCGTAATAATAGATGAGTCCAAGTTGTTTAACTACAGATGTGCTCCCCATCGATTTTGGCTGGAGGGCATTTACAAAGTTTAACTATGCAACTAGAGGAAAGATTTAAGTACAGTGTTTTCCACCATTAAACTCTGTTAGTTAGACACTTTATTACCTGGGAGAAATGTTCTACAGGTAATAGAAAGTTACCTGTGGTTTTTGTTGATATGAAGAGTTTATGGATTATCAATATGATCTCCATAGAGACCAGTTATCGACACTTATTTAGAACTGGTACCTTAATGCAGAGTCAATAGTAAAGATTTCGAATGTTTCTTATGTCCATTTTTCATGGGTAACTACAGCTATGCCTTGGAGCTCATTTTAATATCCAGCATCTAAATCCAACATCTACTATTACTAGCTGAGTGACACTGGGAAAATGTTTATCTGTGAAATGGGTGTGCTGATAGTACTTAATTCAGAGGGATGTTGTAAGGATGGAGTGAGATGATATGTTAGGTCTCATGCACTCAATGCGTTTTAATGTTTACCATGACCTTCATTGTTGTCATAACCTAGGGGTGGTATGTTAGTCTGCTCAGCTGCCATAACAAAATACCATGGAGTGGGTGGCGTAAACAACAAAAGTTTGTTTCTCACTGCTCTGGTGACTGGAAGTCTGAGATTAGGGTGCCAGCCTGTTCAGGTTCTGGTGCAAGCCCTCTTCCTGGCTTCCTTCTCCCTGTCTGCACAGGGTGGGTGGCGGGGGGAGAATAAATAAGTACAAGCTCTCTTGTGGGGCTGCCACCCTCATAACCTCATGGAAACCTGATTACCTCCTGTCTCTGGGCTCCAAATACCATCACCTCAGGAGTGAGGACTTCAACACATGGATTTTGAGGGAACATAATTCAGTCCACAGAGAGTGGTCTTATCTCTTAGCTCATAAAAGAGCTACAAACTAATTATTTTAAAACCCAAATAATTTTCGGTGGTTAGTTCCCAATACTGAGACGGTTTGTAGTTTTTACTTGATACAGTAAGTTCTGTAGGATATATCAAAAGTTTATATGGTTCAAGGTTACACTTTCTGAGTCCCTAATGGAGATTTTTGTGTGGCCTTTCCCAACTTTTCATCCTCCAGTGTCTCTGGGCTGAGGCAGTGTGGCTTTCTATTAGGTTAGGAACTCTTTAGCACAATTCTTAGCTTTTGTAAGAAAATGGCAATTCTACCCCCAGCTGGGCTGGCTTAGAAAGTACGTGGCTCTACATGTAAGTGAAACGACAGAATATTACATTGCAGACATGTAATAGAAAGTATTATCTCAAACTCTCTGCCACTTACTATTTATTAAAAGCTTGGCTTAGAAAAGTAATACTTGCATATTGTGTACTTATTCCTCTACATTTTCTAAATCTATCCTAAATTAAATCCATCCCAAATTTAAGTCAGAGCAGAGCATAGCTGAATACTTGGGTTGTATTATTTTAGTTTATGTAGGATTAACTTTACAAATTATGTTTTATCGCTGTACCTTTAGGCTGCTTTGGAAAACATTTCAAACTAAGGTCTTATGATACTTATTGCTAAATCCAGTGACTTGTAGAATGTCTAGAAAAATAGAAAGTGCTCAGTAAATAGTGCATGAATAAATAAATGAATGAATAAACAAATGAATAAATGGTTATGTGGGTTCACCCTTAGGATATTTGGTATTTATTTATTACTGTTCGTATACTATATTTATTAGAATGATCAGGAAAATTGATCACAGGACTCAGTACTAAAATTAGAGACATTTCATCAGTAGTTTTAAATTTTTATTTTGGAAATTAACATAAAGTTTACTTTTGAGGGGTATACAAAGAGTAGAATGTATAGTAGGTGGGTATACAGTAGAATTGTAACATGTCAAATTTCAGGTGAGCTCCCTATCTGATGGACACAGAACAGTCCATCACCCTAAAAATCTCCCTTGTGCTTTCATTTTGTGGTCATTCCTTCCCACTCCGACCTCCACTGATACGTTCTCAGTCACTACAACTTTGTGTTTTGTATAGTGTTGTACAAACAGAATTATATCGTATGTAACCTTTTAAGACTGGCTTTATTCATTCAGCATAATGCCTTTGAGACCATCCAAATTGTTTTGTGCATCATTAATTAATTTATCTTTATTCCTGAGTAGTAGTCCATTATATGGATGCAACAGTTTATCTCTTTACTGTTTGAAAGTTATGTGCTTTGGCCATTCATGTAATGTTTTGTGTGTATGTATGTGCACATAAGTGTTTTTTCTTGGGTGTTTTCCCCAACATTACACTATCTTGATTCTATAACTTTATAGTAAGACTTAAAATTGGGTGGGGGGATTAGTTCAACTTTATTCCTGGCTTTAAAAATTACAATAACAACTTTAGTTCCTTTGCCTTTTATATAAATTTTAGAATTAGCTTTAGAATAAGAGTGAGAATGTGGAATCATATGGTAAATGCATGTTTGAATTTGTAATAAACTTCCAAATTTTTTCCAGCGTGGTTGTACCATTTTATATTCCCCCCAGTAATGTGCGAAAATTCCAGTTGCTCTGCGTGCTTGCTGACACGTGGTATTGTCAGTAATTGCTGACACGTGGTTTTGTTTTGGTCATTCTAATAGGTATGTTACAGTATCTTACCGTAGTTTGCCTTTGCATTTTCTTAATGGAAAAGATGTTGAATATCTTTGCAGGTGCTTATTTCCCTTCAGCATATCCTTCTTTGTGAAGTGATCAAATCTCCTGCTCATTTTTTAAAAAACTGGGTTGTTCATTTGTTTTACTATTGAATTTTGAAAGGTCTTTATGTATTCTGCAAAGTTCTTTATTGAATGTGTGATTTGCAAATCAGTGCTCCCAGTGTGTGGGTTGTCTTTTCTTCTCTTAAGTGTCTTTACAGAGCAAACATTCTTAATCCTGACTTGGTCCAGGTTATTATTTTTTCCTATTATACTTAAGAAGTTTTGCCTCTTTTTTGCTTCTGCCATATAAAATTTTGTCATGAATTTTCTCTTGTTTTTGTTGGAAAGTTTTATAGTTTTACACCTATATTTAGATCTGAAATCTATTTTGAGTTAATTTTTGCATAAGGGATAAAGTTTAGGTTGAGGTTAATTTTTTTTTGATGGAATACCAGTTGCTCTGTAGTATTCATCGAAAAGACTATAATTCCTTAATTTGAATAGCTTTGGCATCTGTGTCAAAAATGAGTTGGCCATATTTGTGTGAGTCTATTTCTGTACTCTCTGGTCTGTTCTATTAACCTATATGGCTATCTTTTCCCCAACATTACACTATCTTGATTCTATAACTTTATAGTAAGACTTAAAATTGGGTGGGGGGATTAGTTCAACTTTATTCTTGGATTTAAAAATTACAATAAGAACTTTAGTTCCTTTGCCTTTTAAATAAATTTTAGAATTAGCTTGTATGTATCCACCAAAAACCCTGCAAAGGTTTTGATTAAAATTGCATTAAATCTACAGAGCAGTTTTAGGGGAGAATTGGCATCTTAAAAATATGGTGTCTTCAAATTCACAAATATTTATGAAGGTCTTCTTTGATATCTTTCATCAGCATTTTGTAGTTTTTAGAATACAAATTCTATACATGTTTATTTAGATTTGTACCTAAATATTTCATTTTTTTCTGGAGCAATTATAAATGGTGTTTTTATTTTTATTATTTCTGGAATGTACGGCTCTTTTAAATTCAAGTATAGTTGACATACGATATTATATTTATTTCAGGTGTACTACATAGTGATTTGACATTTATATACCTTACAAAGTGATCAATACAAAAACTTTAGTAACTATGTATCATCATACAAAGTTATTGCAATATTGTTGACTGTATTCCCTGTGCTGTACATTATATTCCTATAAATGGTATTTTTAAAGATTTTAGTTTCTAATTCTTCATTGCTAATATAAATACAATTGATAAGTATATTGATTTTGTATCTCATATTCTTGTTAAACTCACTTATTTGCCTTAGGAAATTTATTGTAGATTCTTTGGGATTTTCTATGCAGGCAATCATGCCACCTATCAACACAGAAAGTTTTATTTCTCCCTTTTCAATGTGAATCATTTCAGTTCTTGTTCTTGCCTTATTGTTCTAAGAATTCCAGTACAGTTTTGAATGGAAGTGGTCCGATGGATTCCTGTGTTGCTCCTTATCTTAGGGGGAACATTTTTGGTTGTTCACCGTTCAGCATGATGTTAGCAGTGGGTTTCTTATGGATGTCCTTTATCAGGCTGAAGGAGTTCTTATCTGTGCCTCGGTTGCTTAGAGTATTTATCATGAAAGGATGCTGAATTTTGTGAAATGCCTTCTCTGCATCATGTTATCATCATACGGTTTTTCTTTAGAATATTAAAATATGATAGATATGTTGAACTAACCTAGCATTTGTTGCATTGTGTCATATTCTTTATATATTGCTGAATTTGATTTGCAGATATTTTGTTGAAAGCTTTTATATTTGTAGTTTGATGTATGGTTGTCTTCCTTGTTTAGTCTTTGTTTTTGGTACGAGAGTAAATCTAGCTTTATAAAATGACTTTGAAGCATTCCCTTCTCTTCTGTGAAGTGGAAAAGATTGTGTAGGTTGATATTATTTATTTTTTAAATGTTTCATAGAATTCACCAGTGTAACCATATAAACCTGGATGTTCCTTGTCTGGAAGACTAAATAATAAATTCAACTTTTTAAACTTTGTTCAAGATTTCACTTGGCATAATACCCTCTAGGTCCATCTATGTTGTCCCAGATGGGAGGGCCGTGGGGAGGGGATGAATAAAAAAGGGGAAAGGTAATAAAAAAAATCTCAACTGAATTTTAGGTATTTTAACAAATTTGGGGAGTTTTTAATCGTTCTTTTAAAAAAGTATTTTGTTCAGCATTATGCTGTTATTTTTTATTCTGGAGTACTGATGACATAAATATTAAGCCTTTTGATATTGTCCCATAGGTCCTTGATATTCTGGCACGGGGTGGTGTTTGTTTTAGAAAACAATTTTTCTTTGTGTTGTTCAGGTTGGATACATTCTATTTATCTATTTTCAAGTTCAATGAATCTTTCCTCTGTTATTTCCATTTTGCTATTAAGCCCATACAGTAAGTTTTCGATTTTGGCTACTATATTTTTTCAGTCCTAGAACTTTTATTTGGTTATTTCATTTATTTATTTATTTTGCCACCATTTTCTAGTTCTCCACTTGTTTCGACTGTGTCTGCCATCACTTGTTGGTGTGTTTTCCAATAGTTGCTTTGAAGTCTTTGTCAGATATTTTCAACATGCATGTCACCTTACTATTGACATCTTATTTTCTTTTCCCATGTGAGTGAAGATTTTCCTGGTTCTTCATATATTGAGTAAATTCAAATTGCATTCTGGACATTTGGAATATTATGGAATGCTACATATTATTTAAATCCAATGGAGAATGTTGATTTTTTTTTTCAGCAGTCTATCAGCCCAGTTGGGTTGAGACTGCACATTTTCACCCACCATCTGTTGGATATGGTTTCAATGTTTTTCCATTTCTGAAGCCTTTCCAGAGCTGTCCAGATCTGTCTCATATGGGCATCACCCAGTGGCCAGTTCTAAAATCTGGGTGGTAGTCTAGATTTTGGTTCAGTTCTCAGAGTCGTTACTACGAGTTTCAGCGGTCATAAATGACTTTATGGAATCGGTTTCCTGAGTTCTTCTTATTCAGAACTCATGGGCTCCCCTCTCAGCCCCTGCCACATCCCAGAATGATAAGACACGTGCAGCAGAGACCAGCAGAGTCCCAGCTGATTTGCAGACCCATAAGTGAGAAATAAATGCTGTTGTTGAGTATCAAGCCACTGGGATTTTCAAGGTTTTTAAAGTGCTGTTGTTACGATAATAAAATCCAGCTAAGAGAATGTCTGATTCCCCAGATGAACTGCTATATCGGGTCAGGAACTCCACGGGCAGAGCTTGGAATGTAAGAGGTGTTGTGTATGGCTGTCAACCAAAAGACCAAAGACAATGGCACCAATGAAGATTTCAAATACAGGAGTTCCTGAGGCCCATGGAACTTCTAGCTTAGACTTCCTTTGGACCTCTATTCTAAAGATATTCTTTGGAATGGGTTTCTGATTCTGATTGAGTTCAGAGGTAGCCAGATATTATTCATAAGGGCATATATAAATATGATCCACACTTTAGTAAGATTTCATCTATTGAATAGAAATCATATGGCTTAAGGTAACTCAGATACTGTTAAGCTGGGTGACCTTGAGCAAAATAATAATCTCTCCTCATCCCCATTTTTATTATCCAGAAAGAAACAGGGGGATGAGAGTGGATAAGAGCTGGATTACTCATTTACAAAGGTCCCCTTTCTTGGCGTTATTATTCTCTGATCTTTTTTTTTACATTTTTTCTTTCACTCTTTGAATGTCTATACAGTTAAATGAATCCAAAGAATGAACCAAGTTTTATTATACAGAAAGCTCCTGCATGAAAATACCATTTCAGTTATTTGACTTTTTATTAAAGAACTGAAGATTGTATCACTAAGCAAAACCATCAGCAGCTCAGCTACATTTGGTGCCTGCCAGGCTGGGAGTGTGCAGGCTTTTCTGAGCATCTCTGTATCTCAGTTGTAAGTTCCCCTCTTAGCTTCCTCCCCAGCTTTGCTTGGACCCTGCATGCTGCTCTCAACTCCCACCCCTCTTGCTTCTTTGCCCGGTCTCTGGCAAGAACAAATAGTATGTCATCTTATTTTATTCCCTGCTGCTACTTCTACACAGAAAGAGAATGAATTTTTGGCTTCTTTTGTGCCACTGGTGAAAAATGCCGTTGGTCCCTCACTGTCCACGGACCAAGGAATTGCACATAGATTAACAGAACTATTGAATTGGGATAGAGATTGCCCAATTCCATCAAAATAGAGATGAGACATCAAAACTCACAGATACTGACTTAACCCAGCAATGCTGTCTAGTGGGAAGGCTAGGGATAGAAAGTGGGTCTGAGACACCCCCTCCAACATGTTAATGTACTAAAGAATGATGTTTCAGGAATCTGAGGAAAAATAAACTGCATAATAAAATGCAAAATGATCACTAAATTACAACAGATTGGAAGCAGAAAAGTGATCTGCTCCTGACTGTCCATATCTCTACCCTTAGACAGGTGACTTTGGGCAGACCACTCAACAACCATCTGTCTTCAAAAGTTCTTTGCAGATGGTCAGATGCTAAATAGCAACAACTCAAACACACACACACACGTGCAAAAAAAAGCACAGCAAAAAATCACTAGGCTGAAGATCTAAGATGGCAGCAGAGTAAGGTCAAACTGGAATTACAACTAAATTATAGAACAATTAACCTGAGTAATCAACTGATATCTGAAGAGAAATCATATAACTGAGGATTTACAGAAGAAGCCACACTGAGATTTTTAGGAAGGGCTGAGACTGGAAAAGTTTGGCCCTGCTCCCTTGTGCTGCAGCTGAGATTTTGGAAGGATATCTCAGCTATGGGTTGGGGGTGGGGGGAGCGGTTCACGCTGAGAAACATGGAGTTTAAACCCCAAGCCAGGTTCCCCAGCCCGAAGTGCCAGATCTGGGAAGAGGTGCCCACATAACATATGGCTGTGAAAATTAGCAGAGATTCTGTCCGCAGGGGAGAGGCAGGTACCTGTTAGAGACACAGACACACTCTGAAAGGGTCAATGCACAAAACCTCATTTGCAGCCACTCACCCTGGACTCTGGTGGAGGGAGGGGAGAGCAGACTAGAGTCTCATGAAGAGAGACTAAAGTTTGTGGCTCTGGGAAGAGAGCTGAAGGGACAGCTGTCAGGGCCCCAGAACAGAGTTCTTCTCACAGACCAGAGGCACTATCTTTCTTGGGTGGAGCATCTCCCCCACGTAGCATCAGCCTGGGGGAATGCAATAGCCCCGTCCTCTGGACTCCCTGCCTCCCCACCCTGTGGAGCTTGCATCCTGCTTAGGAGTCAGATGCCCGGCCCGGGGTGTGGAGGTCTGGGCAGACTGGGGCTGTCAGTGACTGAGTTGAATAGCTTTGAGCCGGGGGCCGTTTCTCAACGTTTCTGTAAATCTGACTTGCGCCATGCCCCATGGGAGATACACTAGCCCCACTCCCTGGGCTCCCAGTGGCCTCACTCTTCCAACTCTTGGTGGCTCTGCCTTCAGAGAACTAGGCAGACTCCAGGGCAGACTGAGTTGCATGGCTCTAGGGCAGGAGCTATTTCTCCCATCTTCCCCCAATCATGACCAGCAACCTCACCCGGCTGAGACAGGGCTCTGGACAGAATCTGGGACAGGCTGAGTGAGTGGCTCTAACATGGGGACGTTTTTCCCTCACATGCTTGACAAGTGCAGATCCTTAACTTCACACAGCCAAATCTTGGTTTTGGGATGCCTAATAAACTGTGGGCCTCACTCTGACAACTCTCTGAGACTCCGCCTCACCACAAATGTATGAGTGAGGTGATAACTAGATTTGATAAATGTTGGGACATTTGCTGAGGGGCCTCAGACCTAGCACTTTGACTGAAATTAAATCTGAATCAATATGGTGAACACCACTCACCCCTACCCGGAGACTCACTGAGAACCTACCTCATGCAACTCAAGTACCAAAGGAGGCTCTTTTAGTGATTGAGCCTAACAGGCAGTCAAAAGGTAGAAGCTGGTGGAGGTGGAATTTTGGGTGCCTTGGGATATTTTCTGACCTTCTCCCCAACCCAGTGCAGGTAAAAATCAGTCTTAGTGTGCAGCTTTGTTCTTACCATACATACCCAGGCCTAGCAGAGGCAGCCGCAAACTGTTGGTCACTTTGTAGCTCCAAACAGGTTGCCCAGGACCAGTCACAGACAGTGTCTGACATTAGTCTGAACCAGCATCGCTTCTAAGAGGCCCTAGAACCAACACTGAAGCATGCCCAAAGGCAAGCTTCAGACAACATCAGAGCAGGATCCAATTAGCTTCAAAATTGGCATATACCAAGGGGGATCTTGGAAGGTACCAGAACCCCCTCAGGTGAATCATTCTTTGTGTGGTCAGCACCTGCACAATGGTTTGTACACTGAAGCACAGGTCAATTCATAGTCAGCCAGCATGAGGGTTGATCTCACACATACACAGACCAATAGCAATGAAGTCTTGAGTACAATAGGAGTGCCCACATAACCCACACAAGAAATATTCCTAGAGTACCCAGCTCAGGTGATCAAGAAGACTGTGCCACTGGATCCGACAGGACACCTACTACATTAGATCATCCTACCAAGACTAGGAGTCATAACAGATCTGCCTAATATATAGAAACAAACACAAACAAACACAAAGAGGCAGCCAAAATAGAGAGACAAAGAAACATGTCCCAAATGAAAGAATAGGAGAAATCCCCAGAAAAAGAGCTCAATGAAGAGGCAAGCTATGTTTCAGATATAGGGTTAAAAAAATGGTTATAAGCATGATTTAATCGTGAATTAAACTATAGTACAAGGCCATAGTAATTAAAAGAGTGTGATACTGGCATAAAAATGGGCATATAAATTAACAAAACCATATAGAGGGCCTAGAAATAACCCCACACTTTTATGGTCAATTAACATTTGACAAAGGAGACAAAAACATACAATGAGGTAATCTATTTGTTAAATGGTGTTGAGAAAATTGGACAGGTAATGTGCAAAAAAATAAATCTAGACCGTCATCTTACATCATACACAATAATAAACTAAAAGTGGATTAAAGACTTAAATTTCAGACTCAAAACCATAACAATCCTAGAAGAAAACATAGGTGGTAAAATCTCAGACATTTCACATAACAATATTTTTTATATATATCTCCTTAGACAAGGGAACCAAAAGAATAGATAAACAAATGGGACTATGTTGAACTAAAAATTTTGCATAGCAGTGGAAACCATCAACAAAATGAAAAGAGAACACACTGAATGGGAGAGCATATTTGTCAATGATACATCTGATAAAGGGTTAATATCCAAAATTTGTAAAGAACTTATAAAACTCAACACTAAAAAAACAAACCATCCCATCGAAAAGTGGGCAAAGGACCTGAATAGACACTCCTTCAAAGAGAACATGCAGAGGGCAAATAGACGTATGAAAAGATGCTCAGTGTCACTAATCACCAGAGAAATGCAAATTAAAACCACAATGTGATATCACTTTACATGTCAGAATGGCTATCATCAATAAATTGACAAACAACCAGTGTTGGTGAGGTCATGAAGGAAGGGAACCCTCGGGCACTGTTGGTGGGAATATAGATTGGTGCAGCCACTGTGGAAACCAGTATGGAGTTGTCTCAAAAAATTAAAAATGTAACTGCCTTATTAGCAATTCCACTTCTGGGAATATAGCCAAAGAAACTTGAAACACTAATTCAGAAGAATATATACACCCCTATATCCATTGCAGTGTTATTTACAGTAGCCAAGATGTGGAAGCAGTCCAAGTGTCCATCAGTCAACGAGTGGATCAAAAATGCTGTGCTATATTTACACAATGGAATAGTATTTGGTCATAAAAAAAGTAAATGCTACCCTTTGCTACTGCATAGATGGGGCTGGAGAGCATTATCCTAAGTGAAATTAGTTAAAGACAAACACCATATGATTTCATTGATATGTGAAATCTAATGAACAAAATAAACTAACAAACACAATAGAAACAGACTGATTGATACATAACAGAGTGACAGTTGTTAGAGGGGAGGGAATTTGGGGGTCTAGGTGAAAAAAGTGAAAGGGTTAAGCAAAAAACCCCTCATAGTCACAGACAACAGTAGACAAGGAAAGGAGGTGGAGGGATGTGTGAGGGACTAGATGGGATAGACGGTGACGGAAGGGGAGGTGACCTGGGGTGGTGAACACACAACACGACATACAGATGATGTATTGTAGCATTGTACACCCAAATCTTGTATCGTTTTATTAACCAACGTCACCCCAAGAAATTCAATTAAAAAGAAAAAAATGGTGAAATGTATAATTTAAAAAAGTTATCAGGCTCCTTGTTTTATGAAGCTCATCAGAAAATTGAGAAGTCACCCAGCCTCTAAGCCTCAACTATTGTAGCTATCAATTATGTATCATAATTCTTGCTAGTAAAATCCTTTGAAATATTCAGATAAAAGACTATAAAGGGACAAAGTAATTAAGATAATAAGGTAGAGAAATAAAAGTTTAATTTCTTTGTGTAGTGTCTTTCATATTACAGGTTCTTAGTTCTCATCCTCCATACTGGAGACGCAGGAGATAGAAGAAGAGACACAGAAAGGGTGGGACTCAGTGGAGGGGCCCCGGGATCAAACACTAGTTCTTGCTCAGCATCTGCTCTGTGCTTTTCATGATTGCCTCACTGGGGACTTCTAACAAGCCCGTCTAAAGAAACTGTGGCTCAGAGACAATTTCTTAAGATTATACAGAATGTAGGCTTGAACGCAGACCTTTTTAATTGCAAAATCTATGCTCTTGAGTTAGGCTGATTTCTTCCATTTCTTTGTACATGCATCTTAAGAGTACATGGGATGGGATTTATAGTGAGGTGAGAACTCATAGGTACACAAGATTGCCTGGCTTTCTGCACACATTTATTAATTCATTGTTTTGTGCATTGCTTGCTAACCCTTCTTGAGACATTATGAGAAAAATATGAAAAAGCCCCATTTTCAAGGCCATTAGGGTCTTGTAAGGGAAGGCAGACACTAAAGAACTGTAGGAGCACTGGCTGGTGTGGCTCAGTGGGTTGAGTGCTGACCTGCGAACCAAAGGGTCGCCAGTTCGATTCCCAGAGTAGGGCCCATGCCTGGGTTGCAGGCCAGGTCCTCAGTAGGGGGCATGTGAGAGGCAACCACACATTAATGTTTCTCTACCTGCCTCCCTCCCTACCTCTTTTTCTAAAAATAAATAAAGTCTTTAAGAATAAAAAAAGGAACTATAGGAAATATTCTTAGTACTCAGATAGCTGTGTAAGAGCAGTGGTGGTTCTAAAATGAAAACGACCAGGTAGGAGGGGCAATTTGATATTGTCAGTTGATTGTAAACATCCATTTTTATTTTTATGTCTTGTCTTGTGTTGCAAAGGCCTAGAAAGCAAAAGTCTAGCTTCCCCAGACTCATGTTCTCGCTGTAAAACAGGTTGCACCACATAGATGCATTTGCATGAGAGCTGGAAAGCAGAAGAGGGCAGAAACCCACATTCCTGACACAACTACTGATAAGCAAGGCTCAGAGTTGTGAATGTCGAGAGGCAGTTACAGCTCCTGAAATCAATCTCTCTGTTGCCTACATTGTTGGAGTCACAGGACGGTTGTGGTGGCTGCATCCCTTGGGTTGACGGCAGAGTCTTCTTGACAGCTATGGTGGAGTGTTTTTGAACTTAGTAGTTCCAAAGTCGCTCCTGGCTCCTTCTATTCGAGCCCTTCCAACAATTGTAGAAGCACTTAATCCTTATAATAAATCCCTATCTTATTTATACGTGTAGGATAGAATCTATTTCCTGGCCAGATGCCTGACACAGGAACAGGGGAGTGTTGATGGAGAGAAACAGGTTGGTAGGGTGCGGGCAGTAAGGGAGTTGTCTTGAGATGTCATTTGCATGATAGGCAGTTTGTCTTTCTGTGATTGTGTGTTTACTTTCATCGGGCTAGGCAATAAATGGCTTTAATGAACAGGTTTGTTTCACGTAAATAGCATCCACATTTTGGTTGTCTTTGTTTTTTTTTCCTTTCTGCTCTTAAGTCTTGGCTTAAGTCACCAGTGCCTCTTAACTTCTAGGCTGAGTAATGGCAAGAATATCTGGCAAAGCAGATAAACTACCCTGTTGGTGTTTGGTTTTGTCCCTCTAATACTTAATTGGACGGAGTCTCACACACTCCAGGTCAAGAATATGTGAGCCATGGGACTGAAGTACTAAATTAAACTTACTTTGAAACTGAAACTGATCTTTAAGTTAAAAGGTACAATAGTGATTTGATAGAGGATAAGCAACCAAAAAATTTCAAGATTATAGATGAACTACTATGAAACAGATGAAACCTGTTTCAGCATGACAATGGAATGCTTTTTCCCCCTAAAATAAAGAAATAACTGGTGGTTCTCTAATTTTTATTTACCATATGGGTTGGCTGGTTTTTAATGAATACTTATTTAGGTAATATAAGATCTATAAGTATAAAAGATATTCTGTTTTATGTGCAATACATTTACAATAATTTCTATGAAATGTATTTTGTTTAATCAGACAAGTTAATAAGTGAATTGGGTACAGCATTTCTATTTGTTAGCCTACTGGACAAGAACTGAGCCTGCTATACCCCTGGTTTTTAATAACTATTCATTGGTTAAAATGCCCTGTTTCCAAAAAAGAAGTTTGAGAGAGTATATATAAAAATCCTCCCAAACAACCCCTTGTACTGTCTTCCTCATCTCTATAGTTAGAAAGAATATAGCAACCTTCCCTTACCTGGGGAAGTTATGATCTAAGACCCCCAGTGGATGCCTGAAACCCTGGGTATTACTGAACCACATATGATTATACCTATATAGATATCTGTATAGATATATCTATACATAGATATCTATGTAGGCATCAATAGATACCTATATATAGTTATACATATATATACACTATATTTTTCCTATACATATAAGTGTATGATAAAGTTTAATTTATAAATTAAGCACAGTAAGGGATAAACAAAACAACAATAAAATAGAACAATTATAACAATATGCTATAATAAAAGCTATGTGAATGTCTCTGGAGCCATAATTAAGAAAAATAAGGGTTACTTAGACACAAGCACCACCAAGACAGTCAATCTGATAACCAGATGGCTAACAGGCAGGGAGCTCATACAATGTGGAGACACTGGACAAAGGGATGACTCATGTCCCAAGTGAGACGGAGAGGAACTGTGTGGTAATTCATCATGCTCTTTAGAAGGGTGCACAATTTAAAACATGACTTGTTTATTTCTGGAATTTTCCATTTCGTATTTCTGGACTGTGGTTGACCATAGATAATTAAAACAGTGGAAAGTGAAAGTGTGGATAAGGAATACTACTGTAAAAATGGTACTGATAAAGTAATGCTAAGGCT
Organism: Carollia perspicillata; assembly: GCA_004027735.1. Lineage (NCBI taxonomy): Eukaryota > Metazoa > Chordata > Mammalia > Chiroptera > Phyllostomidae > Carollia > Carollia perspicillata. The sequence continues at coordinate 18,409 of PVKM010025099.1, forward strand.
GGTCTGTGAGATGTGGGTTAGGAGGTAGAGAGGCTGGTTAGGAAAGTTTCCAGAAAGGAAGCAACACTTGAGTTGAGTCTTGGAAGATGGTAGCCCTTTGCCTGGCCAATATGGGGAAGGGAGGGTATTCCAGGTATAGGGGTACAAGGGTCAGAAGCCTGAAGAATTGGGAGAAGAAGCCATTGGGAATCCGGAGAACTGCAAACTGCTCAGTGTGCCTAGAGCACAGGGGGGTAGGCAGAGGAAAACCCAGAGGGGTCCTCACTCTCTCAAATCTGCAGAGTCAGGTCCACCTCACCATGGAGTTTGCATTGCATCCTACAGGCAATGGGGAAATTTTTATGGGTATAAAGCCAGAAAGTGACATGATTGGTTTGAATTTTGTAAAGAACATTTTGGCTTCAGTCATTAGGACGGAGAACAAGACTGGAGGCAGGAAGACACTTGGGAAATTCAGTGGGAGATGTGCAATGATAGAAGCTTGATTCCAATAGCTGAATGGTTGGTCGGGTCATGTTCCCAAGGATGCATACATTCCTACAATGTTAATTTATTGTAATGCTATTATAATGAAGCAGGGGTAATGTAGCATCTTCTGCGCAGGTACATTCATGATTCACCATGATTCAGTGCTTCTCTAGAAAGCGGGAACAACTGGTCTTAGAACTGGGTCTCTGTCCTGTATCAGTGTCCTTTATCTTAGACCAGGGGCACCTCCAGAGTTTCCTCCTTCATGACTATCTCCTGCCTCACATCTAGCAATTATAAGGAAGATCTGAGAGGCCGTACAAAATGAAAGGTTTTTACAAGAAGAAGGGCAGGGCAAAGGAGTTATTAGCAAAGGAAAAGAAAGGGTTATTTTTAGACTAGGACATATTTGGGGAGGGTGGGAAGGAACTGTGAGAATTTTTATCATGCAGATTGCCTCTTCCTTCTATGGGGGATGGATAGGGCCCACGTAACAGATTACCGTTTTGGTGTTGACCAGAAATTCTACACTGGTGAATTAAAATTATGTTCCTAGGAAATAAAATAAACAAACAAATAAATAAATATTTCTGGGAGAGGTTGAAACAGCAACTGGAACAGGTATTTAATCTAGTGTTGGCCAGAAAGCAAGGAATAGGCATTGCCATGACTTCTGAGTGAGGTTATAATTTGGTAAAAGCCTTAACATATGCCCTCTGATTTAGCAAATCTAAGATCTGATTATTTAGAAGGGTCAGCAAGAAACCACAGAACCCTTCATTGTTATCTTGTTCCCGGAATGACAAGTCTACGGTGCTGTAAATGTTAATTATTAACTATGCTATATCCACCAATGTTAAAGAAGTATGTTTCTCCATTTTACTTTTTATCCAATCCCACAGATTTCTCCCACTTTTCTCTCTGCAGCCCCCTTAACCACCAGTGGATTTCATGTAATTCTCCTTACTTCTCCTCCTTGGACAGTTGATAATGCACAACTACAGCACACACAGGAGACAAGATAAGACAAGATAACAAGGATGGTTTCTGTGGTCTCCTGTGCTGGTGCGGAGACTATACCCTGAGGGGTCTGGAAAAGGAGATGACTCTGACCTTCCAGGGGTATCTTATCTTAGATGCAAAAGGACAATAGGCAGGCTCACTCAAGGAAAAGACTGACCTTTGTCAAGGGAGTCACAGGCCTAGGACGTGACTGTCTGCCATGACCCATGTTTAGTTAGGAAGTCTTATGTTCAGACCAGTCTAGGTG
>PVKM010025100.1:0-20244 GCA_004027735.1 Carollia perspicillata
ACCCAACCCTGACCTTGGACTTCCAGCTTCCAGAACTGTGAGAAAATAAATATCTGTTGTTTAAGCAGTCCAGTTTTTGGTATTTTATTATGACAGCCTGAGTCAACTAAGAGGGTGATAGCTCTACTTATTGAGCATGTATTATGTATTAAACACTGTGAAGTACTTTGCATAAATTGTCTCATATAATCCTTATAACCCTCTCTAAAACAGGCGTGACTGTGATCCCCAATTTACAGATTAGTGAACTGGGGCTCAGTACAGGTTGAATGACTCACTGAGATTACACAGCTAATAAACAACAGGGTTAAGGCATGGATTCTCCATTTTGACTGTATATTGGAATCCCTTGAGAGTTTAAAAAAATATATTGGTGCTTGGGTCCCACTAGTATTTTAATAGTAATAATGATAACTGATGTGGGTATAGGCTTCACATTGGAATATTTAAAGGAGGCAAGGTTAAAATCCATTGCATTTTAATCAGCTAGGAAACATAAAGAAACACATCCCGCCTCACTCTATAGCAATTAAATAAACAATTTAGATGGTCCTGATACTCAACCAATCATAAACACCCAAGTGACAGCTGTAACTCTTGGCCACCTGCTTCTAGATGCCTGAAAAGCTACTTCTTCAGATTTGTTCATTTTAAATGCTTGAATAATACCCAAGAGGTGTTGCTGAGGGCATATAATCTAATACCCAGACCTACATGATGGGCTGACGATGGGACTAGAAATAGAGCCCTAAAATGTTCAACATGACCATTGAAATCATGGTTCCATAAGAATGAACCCAGAAATGTAGAATTCCAAAGAACACGACTGACTTTTGGATGTTGAAATATTTTGCTTCTCTGTGGAAAAATAGTCTTCAGAGAACCTTTGGATATTATCTTAGGACCTTCCCAAAGCTGAGGATCAATCCTTGGCCTTCCTTGGCACGTACAGCCCAATAGGGCCAGAGACTCCACATCAAAACTCAACCCACCAATGAACAAGGAGTGAGACCAGGCTTAGGACATGCTGCTTGGCACTTGCTATTCTCCATAACATGCTTGAGGGGTTGGATGGACCTTGTGGTTTAACATCGTTGAATCAAAAGAGTCAAGCCAATTAAGAAGCACGACGTGAATATGATATCAGGGAGGGAATCTCTATGCTAAAGTAAAAGGGGGAAAAAAGCTCTCTGTTTTTATTATCAGTGAACCTACTGAAAACAAATTTATATCCATGACATGAGAATAACAAGGGAAAGCAGAAGAGTTAGGCATTTATTTTATATTATTTTATTTCATTTTACTGACTTTTCTATTATTCTAGAATCTAGGTTGAGAATTCTTTTTAGGAGTGAAATATCATGTCCATTTCTGTATTCCTAAGGCCCATTTCAGTTCTTAGAGCATTGTAAATGCTTGATAAATGTTTGTTGAGTGAATTACCTTTTTAACCTAAAGGATCACAGGATTTCTGTGCTGATAAAATCACTCAAATTGGTCAAAATTAACCAAGGAAGTCATTCAGAGGCAATATTTTGGCCCAGTTTGGAAAGAATCTGAGGAGCCAAATCTAACCACATTTTAATTCTTCCTGATGTATTGGGTTGGCCAGAAACTTCATTTGGTTTTTTCCATAAAATGGCTCTAGTGGCAACTTCATTCGAGACAATTTTGTTAGATTGCATTGTGACAGCTGTCACATCAGCATACATTAAAAAAACTTATCAAAATTGGTGAATTTTTGTGTAGCCATTTTAATATTGAAGATGAAAGAAAATAATCAACATCTTAGGCATATTATGCTTTATTATTTCAAGAAAGGTAAAAACACAACTGAAGAAACACACACAAAAAGATTTAGGCAGTGCATGGAGAAGGTGCTGTGACTGATCGAATGTGTCAAAACTGGTTTGTGAGGTTTCATGCTGAAGGTTTCTTGCTGGATGATGCTGCATGGTTGGGGAGACCAATTGAAGCAGATAATGATCAAATTGAGATGTTGAGAACGATCAATATTACACCATGCGGGGGATAACCGATATACTTGAAATATCCAAATCAATAAAGTTATTGGTGAATATGACAAATGTGTCTTCTACTTTATGAAAAAAACTAAACAGACTTTTTGGCCAACCCAGTATTTAACCTTGTAGGAGGGAACATGTTGCTTGCTCATTCATTTGCAGCTGTGAGATGTAATAACATTCAAGAAAGATGGACCTTAAAAGGAAGCAGCTTGTTGATGGTGGAAAAAGTGCAGAAGGGAAGGAGGAAGAGAACTTTTAGGTAAAGTTCATTTTATTTCTCATGCCAAGAATCACAGATCCAAAAATGTGATGTTTTCTCTCAATTCTCTATCATCTATCTATTTACCTATTAATTTGTCAATTGTCTATTGCTTTCTAATGATGAGAGATTGCGCTCTGTATCCTCTTTCATAAATTCTCAAGATGTAAAACATTACAACCAAGTTCCTTAGAAAAATGCTCTCAAGAGAACTAGATTCAGGTGATAAATTCAAACTGCTTCAAAAATGGTTTTCATGTAGTAATTACCTAGATAAAAATGACTCTGTATTTTCTTCGTGCACATAGTCAAATTTTGTTCAATATCTACAGTTTCTTTCCTATCAAAATCAATAACCTGGAAAGAAAATTCCACAAACCTTCCAGGTCTCAGGCAGCTTTTCTCAGACTGGCTAAAGAACGACACTGAAGGAACCACTTATTTGATAAAATTAGAGGCTCCACCAATTCATAAATCAATTTCCAAATTGCAGGGCAAGTGTATTTATTTATTTATTTATTTATTTATTTATTTATTTAAGTTAATTTTTTTCGGATGACGTTGTTTAATAAAATTATACAGGTTTTGCGTGTCCATTTCTATGATACATGATCTGCACATTGTGTGGTCACAAAACTAGCCTCAAGAAATTTAAGAAGATTGAAATCATACCAAGCATATTCTCTGACTACAGAGCTTTAAAATTAAAAATGAACTGCAAAAAGGAAATAAAAAGAAAGTTTTAAAAAAAGAAGTAAAAATATTACTTCTTAAATGCCTCTAATTGTTATTCATTATTCTAGGGCTGTGACGCTTCACCAGAGCAGTTTATCGATGAGGCGGCCTGCAAGGAACGTTATTCAGGCAAGCACAGCGATGCTCAGAGCCGCCCAAAATAATGGATGTCGTTTGCTTTGGGCTAATTCAAAAAATAGAATTTTTTTTGTATTTGCATAGTTTTCTTTCTTGAGTTTTCTCTTCTTTTTTTGTTTTAAGTGGAAAGGAAAAGAGAATTATAGAGGAAAACTAAGGCTGCTGGAAAGAACACTGATGTCAAGTCTGGCTCAGAAAGCCATTCTGTGTATTTGGAGACTCGAAACAGGGACCTCAGGTCTGATAACTACAACAGGATTTCTCAGAACCCGGCCTGCTAGGCAAGGAAAGTACCAGGACTCCCTGGAAAGTACTCTCACACATCCACCTGGATTAGCCAGGAAACACCTGGAAATAGCCCCAGTCCTGAAGGGAAAATTTATGGTTGTTTGCATGAGGGCATTTTAGCAATGACATATGTCTTTGATAAGCTAATGCCAAACAGTTCTTTATGAGGAGCCCCCAAGTCCGGAGCATTGTTTGTGTGGTGCACACAACTCCAAGCAGTTAGCTTCGGCCTTTAGCTAAGGCTTCAACAGTTGGCTCATTCATTCATTCATTCATTCATTCATTCATTCATTCATTCATTCATGGCTCATCTTAAATACAATGATAAAAGACCTTCCACAATGCCCTTTAGCTGGAGCCCAGCTTCTCTGGACCCTTTATCATTAAAACTCATCTAGCCCTGGCCAGGTGGCTCAGTGGCTTGGAGTATTTTCCCAAACAACAGGCCAGGGCTACAAAGCCCTTTTTAACCCATGAGAAAAACTTTGTGCTTTCTCCTGAGAACATTTGGGAGAAGGGAGCTGCTGCCTAGCTTGATTTGCCTACTATGAAAATTCATTTGGCTAAAGTGTGGATGCAGAAGGTTGGGGGTGATAGACGGGCAAGACTTGAGGCCTTGGAAACCAGTTACAAATGGCAATAATCCAGGAGACAGATGTGTGATATTATTTTTAAATATCAGAAAGAGAATCATACACCATGTCCATTTATTTGACAGGTTATTCTGTGTAATTAATTTTTGAAAATTGAATCAGCTGCTTGATGATTCCTTAGAGTGCCAGGCAAGGGCTCCATGGCCAAGCGGGTCATAGGAGCTCAGGTTGCTTGTTGTCCTGCTCTGCAAAGCCTTCTGTTTCCCCCGCCATTGTGTAAGGATCCTTTAGGTGGTAAATGAGAAAATCCCAAATGCAAATGAGCACAAACAAAAAGGAAAGTTTATGATTTCATATTACCAAACTCTGGGACAGGCAAGGGATACAGCTTCAGAGCTCTCTCTTCGCTGCTTTATGGCTTGGCAGAGTGCTTCCTAGTTATGACACTTCCTGCCTCATGTCTGGTCACCACCCCTATCTCTGCATTTTACATTCCAGCTGCCCATACTGCTGGGGACTTCGTGGGCATGCCAAGGGTACCCATGTCTTCTTGCCTTTGGACATGCTGGGCCTGGTGCCTGCAATGTTTCCCTTCTTCTCTGCTGGATTCATTCCCATTAGAACTTCTTGCTCTGGGCAACCATCACCTTGCTGAAGGAATACGGTGCATATTCCTGCTCCCTTTCTGACTGGACTGGGCCTTCCTCTGTCTTCCCTGTCAAATGGTGAAGCCCTGTCACATTTTACTGAACTTTTTGACAAGTTTGCCTACTTCTTGCAAACTTGAGTCTGTGACCTCCCTTAATCTTTTGATGTCTCTTTAGACCCAACACTAGAGATTGGGTTTGGCAAACACCGGGTACTTAGCAAGGTCACTCTAACCCTGTGGATTTTTGCTCTAGACAACACGAGGCCTGACTTGGGAGGAAGATGTGAGCCAGGTGACACTGTCACCGTATTCACTATTCATAATAGCTCCAATGATGAGATGACAGTATATGTACTTCATGTTGATGACTTCTGTCATCAAACCTATTAGAGGGTATAGTTATTTACCCATTTTAGAGACAGTGAAACTCAGGGAGTGTAAGCCACTCATCCATGGGCATACATACAGATGATGGAAACAGAATTCAGACTTAGGGACATCTGTCAATCAAAGTGCAGAGGGACAGTTCTCCTCTCACTGACTTGACCCTGCCCGCACAGCTCCAGCTCACCTCCTTCCACTCTCCCTGCCATGAGCATAACGCAGCTTATCTGCCTTCTCTCCATCCCTTGAATGGCCAAGCTCGGAGCCTGCTCAGAGCCTTCACTTCCCCTCACACTCTCTCCACAAACTCGCCCGCGCAGAATGTGTCTCATCCCTGGGGGCCAGTTCAAAGACACCTCCTCTAGGAGGCCACTGGGACTCCGCGTGGAACAGGCCATTCCTGCCAGCATTTTCGCCTGCTCCCGTGCCTTCTTCTGGAACACCTGCAGCCATGCGTCCTCAGGGGCTTTCTTTTTTCTAACAGCAGGTGCACTGCACAAGGGCAGGGAAATCACGTGGGAAAATTACAAGCTGATCTTCAATATGCCCAATTATAGTTCAGTAACTAGTAAGGTTATTAAAGGTCTTTGTCTAAAGAGAACAGACTTTTAGAATTTTGGTAATGTTTGGGTGTTTTCTTGGAAAAAAGTCTTCACTGTGAATTTGCTACCTGTAAGAAAGATATAAATGTAATGGCCACTGAGATTTCTCTTACTTTCAGAAGCCTGTGGCCTCTTAACTTTTTGACCTTCAGCTAAAAACTAGAATAGGATAAGAAATGGAGGTCTATTCCATTCTCCTTATCTTGAATGAGAATGTGAATAAGAGGAAAGAGGACACAAATGAGTAATTGTGGAGAGAAAAATAAAATGGCAATTTTTATACCTAATCAAAATGATCATTTGGTTAGGGGCCCACTTTAATAAGAAGTAGTATCAAATGAATATAACCCAACATTTTGATTTGCATATCTGTGTTCAGAATTCCAGCTTGTCCTTAACACTGGCCAATGGAACACTGTATGCCAACGTGAGTTAGTTGTTCAGCAATCTTTTGTGATGGGGAAAAAAGTCATTTTAACATCTGATTTTTTTCAAAAAAAAAAATAAGAGAGGAAATAAGTTGTACTTTTTAAATGTAACTCTTTTTTTAAGATTTTATTTATTTATCTTTAGAGAAAGGGAAGGTGGAAAAGAGAGAAAGAAACATCAATGTGCGTTTCCCTCTCTTGCACCCTCACCTGGGAACCTGGTCCACAACACAGGCATGTGCCCTGACCAGAAACTGAACCAGTGACCCTTTGGTTTGCAGGCTGGCACTCAATCAACTGAGCCACACCAGCCAGGGCTAGAAATAATTTTTAAATCAGAAGATAATCAATTGAATCAATGACATTATTTAGAGAGAGAGCCCTTGGCATTCCGAAGGCAGGACAGACAAATCTCTGTTGGATGAATAAGTGAGTGCTAGCTGTCTCTGGAAGAATGATCCACTCTCCCTCAGAATTCAGGTGTAGAGACCGGGAAGACCCAATGACCATTCTCACTGGAGGAGGACAGGTGCCTTGGAGGCAAGGCAGAGAGAAGCCAGGCAGAGGTGACCATGTTTCGTGTGCAGGAGTGAGCTGAGCACCGATCAGTGTGCGCCTCCACATCCCTTGAATACCCGCTCTAGCTCAGTGGAACAACTTTGTGGAAGTGTCTCTGAGGATCTGCAGCAGATCGGGCCCACACTCATGCACACGGCCTGGGGAGGGAGCTGGGAACGCGTCTCTTCATCTTTTTCATTTCTCCTCCAAGTTTCTGAGCAGTCTAAACAGAACTAATTCTAACGTGCCAATTTTCACTGCACGCCAAACAAAAGCAGCATTGGAGCCCGGTGATGCGGTCACGCCACCCCACGCCGCCTCTGCCGGGGTCTGTGCTGGGGCTGCCACCATCAATAGCCTCCTTGTTGCCTGTCTCAGCCCCCGTGGGGTGACCAGGGGACTCTCTCCTCTCAATGGGCTCCCTTTCTGCCATTGTCTTCTCATATCAGTCTACAGTCTCGAGGATATAGACTGCATTACAATTAGTCATCATGTCCAGCAGTCCCTGAAAGTTATTTGACACACAGAGTTTATTGGCCTTTGTGACAGAGAAAAAGGGAGGCTTGTTGGAAGCTGGACACAAAAGGCAAACACAATGTATGGATTTCTGAATAATACAAAAGCTGGGGAATAATAGCAGCCACACAAATGGCCGTGTTATGGAGCAGATAGAGGGCCCTTCCCCAACTATTTCCAGACTCTCAATGAATGTGTCTGGCCTGGTTCTTCAGAATTTTTCCAGCAGGAAGGACACAACCTGAACTAGGCAGGCAGCCTGACGGCCAGAGAGGCTCACTTCAGCCGAGAGGAACTTATCTGTGACCGATGAGTGTTGTACATTTATGCACATGTCTTATAAGTTCTGTGTGAATGGTAAAACGATGTCTGAGATTTGAGAATAAATAGCATGTTCAAATGAATATATATTCAAGTGTGTGTGTATCTGGTGTGAGTGCATGTGAGTATGAAGGCGGGAGTGTATGTGAGTATGAAAGTATGAGTGATTCCATGTGTGACTATGGGTCTGTGTATGTGTGGGTATGCATCTCAGTGAGTGCCAACATCAGTATCTGTGTGTGAATACATGCGAGGGTATGTGTACTATGAGCATGCATGACAGTATGCATGTGTATTTGTGTCACAGTGAGTATATGTGAACATGGGTGAGTGTGAATGTATGTGAGTGTACACATGTGAGAATTTATATGTGTGAGCATGTGTGAATGTGTATATATGCATGAGGGTTGATGGGGTGCTAACGTGTAAGCATGAGTGTATATTATGAGTAGTTGTGTGTATATACATATCATGTGGGAATTGGTGGGAAAGTATGCATGTGAGGGTGTATTTACTTGAGTTTTTTTGTGTGTGTACATAAATGTGAGAGTGTGTAAAAATATTCTCTGAGACTACTGTATATTTGAGTTTGTATTTATATGTGAATATGTGAAAGTATGCAGGAGTATATGAGTATGTATGTGATAACATGAGTGTGTTTGAGTATATGTGAGGGTATGCGGGAGTGAGTATATGTGTGTGCATGGATGTGTGTGAGAGTGTACAGGAGCATGTGAGAGCATGGGGGGACTATGTTGATAAGTTAGTGTGTGATGTGCATGTGATCATGTGTGAATATGTGTGCACACACTTTGCCTGAGAGGTCAGTGTCAGTCCTGTCACACATTGGTCAAACCCTCCTAGAGGAGGCACGCCACTCAAAGACACCTTAGCCAGCTGGGGGTCCTCCCCTCCTTGATCCCAATGGGCCACAGAAATCCTGGCAGGATCACAGGGCGGGCACAGAACAGGCCTGCTGAGCAACAGCAGCATGGAGGACTGCAAGGAGCTCCGATCTAGGGTGCAACCAAGTTCATTCCCTTTCACACATGACGGCTGTTTCCCCTTACAACAGCATACCATCAGTCTCCTTGGCAGGTTATCCAGTCCTTTCCAGCTCCAGTGTAAGTTCTATACAAATCTTGTATGTATACCCTTGTTGATGAGAATAGCACAGTGAAGAATCTCAGAAACTAGAAATTTCTCTGGTTACTTCCATATTTTTATTGGCATACCTATCCACCAGCCCAAATCAACAGTTCTTGCTCCTTTACTGCCTTTCTCCCTTCTTTCCTTCCTTCTTTTCTCCCTCCCTTCCTTCCTTCTTTTTTTCTCCCTCTCTGAATGCTCAGCTCAGACGCAACTGTCTGCGGACAGCTTTATTAAGTCTCCCTCCTTTGCTACACTAACAAAGCACATCTGTAACCCTGTACTAATCCTAACAGCAAACATTTACAAAACGCTTCCTATATGAATCGCTGTGCTTAAAATACATTAAGAAACCATGATGTGGTTTAGAAAACACTGTTGCTATGTCTTGATTGTGGGCATAAGTACTTGGCTTTGCAGATCACATTTGTCCATGAGAGTAGAGACTGGGTTTTATAAATTGTGTACTATTTTCACAGAGCTTACTATAAATCCAGAGATGCTCTTCCCCTCTTCATTTCTCACTTGTTTCTGACTGTCAGTAATCTCCACATCCCTGTTTAAGTTTCTTAGCAGGAGGCAAGAGTTGTTGGTGAGATGTGGACATGTAGCCATACCTGCTCTGGTGTCCCACATGATGGAGTTGAATAAGCATGGGCCTTGGGAGCCCACAAGCCTGGATTCACTTCCTAGCCTTACTGCTAGCCCTATGGTTCTCAGGTAAGTTAATTTACCCATTCTCTATCAGGTGTCTCCTCTTTAAAACTCTAATAATGTTTACCTTTTATGAAGATGAGATATAAAAATAACATATTTGTTAGATGATTGATCTAATGTTAATGCTCTTTTTTCACTTGCCAGTTAATCAGGGTAGTGTGAATGAATGAGAGAATGAATGAGTAAATGAATGAATGAATGAAATAGAAAATGGAGTAGAACACATTCTTAATTTCTGGGAGAAAAAAATCCAGCTAAATTTATCTTCCTTTTCCTTACATCCTCATAATTTCTACATCTCTGATTGTTTCAGATAGATTTTTTAAAAAATCACTCAGCTCCATCTTCTACAGTCAAAGGTCAACGAACTATGATCAATGACCCACCCACCCTTTTTCATACAACTCATGAGTTAATGATGATTCTATCATTTGAAATGGTTACAAATAACGAAAAGAAGAAGAATATTTTATGACCTGTGAAATCACACAAACTTGAGATTTCAGAGTTCACAAACAAAATCTTATTGGAACACAGCCACACTCACTCATTTGCATGTCGTCTGTGGCTGCCACCAAGATCCACGGGCAGGGCTGAAAAGTCATGACACAGACTTTGTGGCCCACGGAACCAAAACTATTCACTATCCAGCTCTTTAAGAAGAAGTTTTCCGCCCTGGCTGGTGTGGCTCAGTGGATTGGGCGCGGGCCCATGAAGCAAAGGGTCACCGGTTCGATTCCCAGTCAGGGCACATGCCTGGGTTACAGGCCAGGTCCCCAGTGGGGGAACACATGAGAGGCAACCACGCATTGATGTTTCTCTCCCACTCTTTCTCCTTCCCTTCCCCTCTCTCTAAAAATAAATAAATAAAATATTTTTTAAAAAAGTTTTCCAACCCCTGCTCTAGTTTGCTAATTTGACCTTTAATTGTGTTATTTCTGCCAGTCGTTCCCTTAATGAACTGCAGATTTCATTTCCAAGAACTCAAAATTTGGACAACAGAGTTGTCCATGTATTAATGTTATAATGTCCCACTGAATCAGCCAAGGAACGTTAGATAAAGTTAACCTTATCCACTTCCTCTGTTAAGTCTATTTCCTTGTATATTACCTCTTCTATTTGAATTTTGTTCCACCTTTCCAAGGGCCAGTCTGCTTAAATGATATTTCCTGATTGTTTATGTCCATGTGTAGCAAGATAGTTGGGAGGCAAGACTAAACCAGCGTTTCTCACAGGCCGAATGAGAACCCCTGACCATCTGTTGATGAATGCATGTCCGGAATATGAGCTTCCCCTCCCTGGTGTATAGAGAAAGGGCTGGGCTGAATCTGAAATTAACCTATCTTCCTACAGAGGAAGAGGGAGTTCATCGTTCAGGGATCATAAGTCACCTGGGATCATCTGCTTCTCCATTTCCTGAGCCCATTCTGAAATCTCCTTTGTCTAGCCCTCTGGACCATGGGTCCTTTACTGAAGGCACATTGGTAGTCAACACAGGGCTTCATGAAATATCTTGAATTCCATGCAAATTATGATCAATATCCTGAAAGTAATTGCCTGGCCTATATTGGCTTCTTAAATGAATCTATATCTACCCCAAATAAAAAATGCTAAGAATCTTAAATGAATCTATATCTACCCCAAATAAAAAAAATGCTAAGAATCACTGTACTTAGTGTGGAAATACAAGGTAACACAAATTCAGAGTATCTCATTCAGCTGCAGGTGGCGAGTGGCTTGGGGGTCAAGAATAATGAATGCCCTCCTTATTTCTGAATTATGAGAGCCGGACTAGTGACCTCAAAGGAAAGTGGACTGACAGACAGGAGGAGTTGGCATAATATTACTGAAAGTCAGCCATGTACCAGAAATGGCTCCGCGTCCTCCACAACTTGGTCTCAGTTACTTCATATTAAGCCACCGTGAGAATGGTGACATTCGAATGCTGCTGTGGCTCAAGACAGTGCATGCATGTCCCATTCCCATCGGACCAGCTTGAGTCAAATCAGATAGGAAGCCTCCGACAGTGGGCTTATTTATCCAATGGCACTTCAAGCACTTATAACTACTTTATTTCCCCTGGTTTAAAAACCAGGGGAAATTGAACCCAGAGGAATTGAGCTTCCTGCCGTTGTCCAGGCTGCAGCGGCGAGAGCCAATCAGACCCTGACGCTCTGGTCCTGGACCTGCATTTTAATCCCCAAACACTACTTCTTCCCCATAATGAGAGTCACCTTCCCTTTAATTAAAATTCCCTTACAAATGTAGACATTCCACTTTTACTAATAATTACTTGCAGAAGATTTTTAGCAATCAGCACTACATAAATATCCATGCCTCCTCGAAGACCGTAAGAATTGCAGTCTCTCCCTTCCTCTAATTTATTATTTATATACTGCCGCAGATAGACATAGCTCTTTGTGGCAATTAAGATGGGCCTTCCAGTCTCCTCTTGGAATGAGGCTGGAGACAAGCATTACTGCTTCGATCACAATTACTATTAATTGGAGAGCTCTCCCTTCTCTATAAAATATGTACCACTCGAAAGTGCGATAAACCGCCCAAGGAATATGAACTACGTGTGCAGAGATGTATTGTGAGGGCTCTGGATTTAACAAGTCACTTACCCTGTAATTATGGAGGGTGGGAGAATCCTCTCAATGGGGCAAAGCATGACACGCTCCCATCAGTAGGAACTCAGACCCCAAGGTGGAGTAGCTGTCCCATGAGAAAATAAACCATGTGCCGACAGCAAAGGGCACAACACGTCACACGGGTGTTCTCATTTGTCACACAGTCCGAGAGCTAGCAGGGGATCCTTTGTCCCTGAAATCCCAAGGTCTAGCCCAGAAGAACCAAACTGCCCATCAATTCAGCATTTATTCATTTTTTAAGGTAGGTACCTACTATATGCAAGGCATTGTTCTTAAATCCAGACCCTGGCATCCCAAATGAGTGTGACGTAATCCCAGCCCTAGAGAAGCTGACCCTTTTGTGGGATTGATGCTGGGTATACTGACCTGTGGATTATAGTGAAAAGGGCTATTTCAGAAAGGGCTGTTGGCTTTGGGAGCAAAATAAAAGAGGAACCACCATCAGCCTGCAGATGTTAAAGCTTAAACTCCTACAAGGAAAGTTGTAGGAATTACTGGAGGAATCCATGAGGCGATGGCATTTGCAAAGGCTGGAGCATCAGAGCATATTTAGAAATGTCATTTGGATAAACAGGGGTGGTTGGTTTGTAATCCAAGGTATGTTCCCAAGTCCCTAAGTATATAGCAAATCCAGCCTACACTAGCTGGAAAGTGAACCATGGAAACCCATAATCTACAGGTAATGTTTATTCTGTCCATTTTGAGAGCTCTAACCCCAAAGGAAGTTCATGGGTTTGTCTGTATCCTTCAGTGCACAGACATAAATAGATTCTGAATCACAACCTCATTCTAATCACCAAAGTCATTAGCCTTCTTAATAAAGTGAAGAAGTGCAGCAATCAAAGTGACTCATTGCCAAGCACTGAGCTGAATGTTTTATCGGTGGATGGATGCTACCAATGATGATTCCATGTCTCAATTGATTTATATCTCTCGACAGTTCTTGAGACAGCTACAATTATCCCATTTTGCACGTGAGCAAACTGAGTCTGAACATATAGAGACTGGCCCAGGGCCATATCCTAGTGTATATTATAATCCAGGACTCCTTACTCCTGATTCTAAGCCTGGAGCTACTGTGTTTCATTTAATTACATTTTCTCCAAGCCACAAGGACATGGGTAGAAAGAGGATATGGGCTTGAGTGTGAACTTCTTTTAAAAGGTGTGCCTGCTAGGGTCAATGATGCTGTATTCTCAGGTCCCCTGACAGAAAATAAATGAACTGTTCCCTTTATTTATTTTTTAAAGATTTTACTTACATATTTATTTTTAGAAAGAGGGGGAGGGAGGGCGAAAGAGAGGGAGAGAAACATTGATGTGAGAGAGAAACATCAATCAGTTGCCTCTCGTATGCTCCCTGACGAGAGGGATGAACCCGCAACCCAAGTGCGTGCCCTGACTGGGAACTGAACCAGTGACCTTTTTCATTTTACAGAACGATGCTCAACCAACCGAGCCACACCAGTCAGGGCCTTAAACATCCCCTGGTAGCTAATAGAATAAGAAAGTATAGAATTTTCTGAAATCCCAAATTAATCCCAGTAACTCAGCATGAGAGAAGTCAAGTTTATTTCTCATGCACACAACATTTGATAGGAATTAGGTGGCTCCCTCCATCTGGTACCTGTGCCACATAGAACATGGGGCCTCCAAGGGCACTCTGGCAGCAAAAGGGAAATTGTGATAGGGATTTTGAAGGCCCAGGAGCAGGCCATTGTCATTAACTTCACCCTCAGGGAGCCCAGGAAGTCCCCCGGGTGCCTGGGAGGAAGGACAGGCAGAGTAGACACACAGCATTTGGCCTTGACCGGGAGCTGTGCTCATGCGCTGTGGCGGCTGAGTCCCAGACAGCCTCTTGCCACATGGATCTCAGACTTAAATTCACACTCAGTGATAACCAATATGCCTTAAAATCTGTTCTATCAAAATCTAAACCAAATAAAACCAACAAGGAAAAACAGTACCCAGTGCTTGCACATGGACAGAAACAAGGGTTCCGCTCTAATTGTGCCCTACTGCTGGAAGGAAGTACCACAAATGCGGAGCTTAAACAACAGAAATGCATTCTCCACAGCTCTGGGGGCTTAAAGCCCAGGATCGAGGGACTGGCAGAGCCATGTTCCCCCTGAGGCTCTGAGTGGAATCCTACCTTGACTTTTCAGCTTCTGATGTGGCCCCTGATCCTTGGTGCTCCTTGGTTCATACCTGCATCGCTGTGTTCTTTGCTTCCATCACCACGCAGAGGTCTTTGCGTCTTGTTCACTCTGTGTGTGTCCGTTCAAATTTCCCTTTCTTATAAGGACACCAGTCATCCTGGATCATGGCCCACCCTAATAACCTCATCTAAACTTGATTAAAACTATAGTGACCCTATTTCCAAACAAAGCCATAATCTAAGGTACTAGGGGTTAGGACTTCAATGTATTTTCCCGTGGGGGACACAATTCAACCCAGAACACCAATTTTTCTTAAGATTATCATATTGGTTATCACTGAGTGTGAATTTACAACCGTGGAAGTCATAAATGGTATTGAGGAAAGACATTTGTGTGTGCATCTCAGTACTTATGACAAATATCCCATATTCCACTGCCAGAGTCAGCTGAGACCTCAGCCCGCCTCCAACTCCAGTACCAATATTCTTAGATGACAAAAAAAAAAAAAAAAAAAAGAAAGACATGAAGGAAATCTGGGGATCTACATGATATAAATATAAATATTTTTCAAATCTCTTCTTTATACATACTGGCTGTTTTTACTCCAGATTCTCTATAATGAGAAAGCATTGTTTCAGAATATCAAACATCAGTGATTATTTTTTGCCTTTACCACACTATTTCTCATACCTGATACTCTTTTGATTTAGGAAGACTCATGCCTTTTTTCTGACCCTCTACTTTCTTAGTTGATCCTCCATCAGGGACAGTCATTTCCTATCACCTGGCGGTCCACCACAGTTTACAAGTTGAAAATTTAGGGGTGTTTTTGCCTATCACATTCGGGTTCTCAGCTCTCCTTCAGTTACTTACTGAGTAGCCTCAGGCACATCGCTGGACCCTGAGTTCAGTGTCTTTCTGGGGAAAACAAAAAGGCTTTTCATCCTCTGGATCCACAGCAAACATTCAAAAACTACTTTTGCATGGCTTGATGCCACAAGAGAGGTTGTGTTCTTTTAATTCAAAAAGGGACTTTTGAGAAATATGAAGCTTTTATAATAGACTCAAAGAAGATGACCAGTAATCAGGGACAGAAACAAAGACCATACAGCCTGTATCTGTTTACTGGTAGCATTGAGGGCATGCAAATAATCACTCACCTAAAAATCTAAAGAAAACAAAATGATATGAAATAAAAACAGAGCAAAATAGGCCCAGGTAGTAAGTAGCTTACTTTCCGACAATGAAGAAAAAAATGAACCCAGCCGGGTTTCCTGTGCCCTGAATCAGGGACGTGGAGCAGAGACGGGAACTTGGGGGAAGTTTGCTTCTCTCTTCGAACTGCCAACTGTTTGTCTTTCCGAGACAAACAGCAGCTTCTCTACCTTGTCAGCTGCCTTCCGTGCACACTCACCTTTAATAGGATTGAACAAGCCACTTCGCAGTCCCACTTCCAACCTGGAAGATTCCAGTCTCAGGGGACACCCTCCTGGCCCAGAACACAAAATGCCTCTTGGCACTGTCCTTGGACTGCATCTGAGTTACCCCTGACAGTAAAATTTGCATACATCCCCAGGCTGCCACATCCACACCCACTCAGTCTCTGGGCCCTGGAGTGTGCCATGGGCTCCTGCAGCCTGGGCGTTGTCACCTGGCTGGAAGCAGGCCTTACAACAGAGTCTGTTCCCTGGGAGGTGATTGTGCCAAGTGTCTGAGATTTAAAATGACAGGGTGCATTTAAATGTAAATTTGTCATTGAAGAGCAAGTCTTCACTGGTGGAAGTTTACCTCCCCAATAATCTACAGCGTTCTCTGCAGCATTGTTTGGGGTAAAGCCAGAATCCCCATCCACCCCAATTCAGACTGTGTTCCAAAGTGGGCACAGAGGGAAGAAACAAAGGGTGGGGCACCTGCTGCTTGGAGAAACATTTCATCATGCTAATAAAGGCCCTGTTTGGACCCTGATACCTGGTGCTTTTTCCGAGCTGAGGGACATATGCACACACAGACAGAATCAGATACGCCCAGCACACACCTACCTAATTTGCACACAAGCACATATAACACACCGTACTCTTTGCACTTCTCTACACACAAGTGCATATGAACACAAAAGCGCTCATGCACACGCCCTCGTTGCAGTAGGAGGCAGTGTTGAGGGGGACACGTGGACTGCGGGGCTCCAGCCCTGGCTTCCTGAAGGTGTGTGATCTTGGGCAAGTCATTCCCTGCCATTAAACGAGAATAACGTCCTTCGGGTCCAGATTATACTAAGCAAAACACGCTAAACAGAGAAAGACCAATTCTATACTGTCTTCTTCGTATGTGGAGTCTACAAGAGTTAAACTCGTGGGAACAGAATGATGGCTGCCAAGGGCTTGGGGGACGAGTATTATGTGAGTGTTATGTAAGGTCAGTAATTTCTGAAGATCCGCTCTACGGCAGAGCGCCTACAGCTGCTGACACTGTGTTAAGTACCCGACATTTTCTAAGAAGGCAGATTTTATGTTGTGTTCAGATAACATTAATGACAATAATAATTATTATTATAATATTGAGAGTGGGAGGAAATTTTGGGAGGTGATGTATATGTCCACGGCCTTGACAGTGGTGATGGGAACCAAGGTAAACATGTATTTGTGAACTCGTGAAGTTATATACACTAAATATGTAAAGTTTCTAACATGTCGATCATACTTCAAAGTGTTTTTAAAGAAGAAAAATGAGAGTAATCACATCCACCCTCTTTTTTTATCCTCACTTGAGGATATGTTTATTGCTTTTTTTAGAGAGAGAGGGAAGGGGAGAGAGAAAGAGAGAGCAACGTCGGCTGGTTGCCTCCCATACGCACCACGGCTACAGCACGAATCACAGCCTAGATATGTGACCAGGCGTCGGACTGCAACCTTTTGTTGTGTGGGACCATGCTCCAGCCAGCTGAGCCACTTGCCCTTTACCACTTGTTTTTCTTTTGTGGTGTCAACAAGAAAAGAAGTGGAAAGTTCTTGGCACGCCAGAAACACTCATTCAAATGATCGACATCACCATCATCATCATCACCATCATCATCATCATCCCTCTATCTCCATCCGAGGACAACAGTGATTGAGCCAGTCTCCAAGATATTTGTTCCTCTGCCCCTTCCTGCCTGGAAAGCTCTCTAACAGAAACTGCAAATAACCTCTGACAGACCGACAAACCGCCCAGACAGGTGCAATCCCCGAAGAGTCAGAGCCAAGCTTCTGTCAGCACCCCCAGCTCAAATGTACACTAACAACAACACAATCACAACTGTGAGAACAAAGGACTCCGCCTGTATCTGCAAGTGAACATACTGATTCCAAAGCTTTTTTGCAACCACCCAGAGTCTGGGAGAAAGACTCTACTACTCAGACATTACAAAGCCACCATACGTGCTAAACATGAAAGGTACGGAAGTGGAGACCTGGCCTCACCCTCCTGCAAGGCACACTCTAGCGAGCAAGTCTGCAAACAGACCAGGAGAGTGGCCGGGGTAAGTGCTGGCAGGAATCAAACACAGAAGTTGCTAGAACTTAAGAAATAGGGCATGTTAATGAATGAGGGCCAGGAGTTGGGGAGGGGCACCGAGGAGGGCTTTTACAGAAGCAAGGACAGGCTAGCTAGGTTTGATGAATTGGATGGTGACATGCTGAGTGAGGTGGGAAGGTGTCACTGGCATGCTTGGGTGTGGCCGCAGCTTGAGGGCTTGCAGACAGGAGTGGCTCAACACGAAACTGGAAGGCAGGCAAGGGAAAGTCTTGTCTTTTCACAGTTTGAGCCTGGTTAATCAGGTGCTGCATGAAAGACACCAAAGTGGAAAGTAGCTTTCAAAACTACCCTTGGTGTCCACCACAGCCACAAACACACTATCTTCAAAACTTACCTCTTCCAAGCTTCCCTGACTCTCCACCACAGAGAGCTTTCTTCAAACTCAGATGTCCATATGTCTTCACCCAACCATGAAACGTGTTACTGAGAGCCCCACATCACTATCCGGAGATCACTGTTCAAGCTCAAGGAGTATGCACCAAATGGAAATAAGTAGGTCGTTTTCAAATGGACAACTGCTGTGTTTGGGGAGGAGGTACCTAATAATTTACCCATTGCTTTTTTCATCGAAAACATCCTAGAATGCAGTTCCACACAGTTACGCAGCGCCGTCATGGTGTGAGGAGTAACCTAGCCCTTTTCTCCTGTGTGGCAGGGGTGAGCCTCATCTGGTGAGTCAAAGCCTGCTCCCAGGGCACCTGGTTGGGAGCATGGGGACTGCTTTCCTCCCACCACCCAGAAGGAGGGCAATTCTCTGACAATTGTGGCCTTCACAATTGTGAATTCAAATAACCCACTTACATAACGTGGTGTTTGTGACGGCCCATTGTTTCAGCCAGCCCTTTCTGCTTTTGTTCGCTCTGGGCGCCAGACCTTGAATGCACACCCATGCAGGACCACGTGGCACTCTGCATTCTTCTTTTTCCCCTCAGCTGAAATGGATCTTTGCATCTGCCAGTTATTTACAAATATTCCAGTTTCCTCCTCCACAGCGTGCCACAATGTTTTCTAACTGGCTAAAATTAGAGAACAGGAACGCAGAGGAAGAAGGGTAGAATGGGGCACTTGCCTGAGGGGCTCTGCAGGTAACAGAGAACAAGGGGGGAGCTCACAAGGGAGACTCTAGTTATCGCCCAGGGTGGATGGAACTCTCTCTCTTACCCTGTACACCTGATTTCATGTCCACCTTATCCCTAGCTCTAACTAGAAGATCCAATTGTCACTGTGTGTCAGCTGGCTACTTTACCTTAAATATCTTTGTCTTGTTTTTCAGTGACAAATGGTTTTAAGATACATATTTCTCTGAAAAAAGCACTGTGGAACTAAAATAATAGGCCATAAACACAATGCCCCAAGTTACATGCCGTATAGAATAGCAAGTTTTATAAAGGAGTGATACACACTCCAAATAGGAGCATATTTGTAGATTTCCACCTTTGGCTCCTTGGCGAGGCTCGGAATGAACGGATGCTGGGAACAAGTCTTCGGTTAAGTCTGGCTTTGTCTACCTGGCGCTGCTGTCTCAACCATTTTTGAATGAATGGTTAGTCCCGTTATTCAGTGGACCCTCCGTGAGCAGCCCACTCGCTGAGTTAGCAGTCTGGGTGAAGGGAATGGCAGCGGTTTCAATGCCTGCGGAAGGGTCCCAGCTGAGCTTCGTGGAGCTCCTGATTTCCAAGCGAGGTCTCCAGTTGGGTTGTCCAACCATTCCCTTAGGATCTGACCCTGCATCCCAGGGTCTACCGTAGGCACCATTCACAGGTTCACAGATCTGGGGTGATTTGTTGGTTTGACCTGGTACAAAACATGGCCGGAGCTGCAAAACCTGAGAGCTGTTTGAGTGTTATGATGTCTTATCTCCTTTTCACTGGAGTTTATTCACTTGTTAATCCACCCAGACAAAGATCTCATGGACAGATAACACTTAACCAGTGAGCACTGTGTGTTGGGCAGTAAATCAAGTGTTTTCTGAGAATTCTGTCATTTAATCCTCCCCACATCTTTATTATCCCAATTTTATAAAGGAAGATAGTAAGGCCTGGAGAAGTTGATGAAATACTCAAGGGCAAACAACTATTAAAGGGAGAAGTTGGACATTGAACCTGGGAAGACTGATGCCAAGGGTCCACAGCCAAAAAGGGAAAAACCTCTGCCCCATCCGGTCTTTCCTTCAGAAAATGTATCTTGATCACTTTCATGTTTACTTGTTTGAGGGCAAAATAAACCAATGTCCTTTGATTTCATAGAAGAAAACCCAGCAGTGTGCTGTGTTATGATGTGTCCATGAATGGAGATTGTATTAGTCTTTTGCTGTGTATCACATTACCATAAACTCGGTGGCGTAAAATGACACCCACTTTTCTTTTTAATATATCTTATTGATTATACTATTACAGTTGTCCCACTTCCCCCCTTCATTCCCCTCCACCCTGCACACCCCCTCCCACCCACACTCCCCCCATTTAGTTCATGTCCATGTGTCTTAAGTTCTTTAGCTT
>PVKM010025101.1:0-20118 GCA_004027735.1 Carollia perspicillata
AAGGCACAATTTACTTCATGAATAAAAAAGGGAATGTGAAGAATGTGGAATGGAATAAGAGAAGAGAAGCATATGGTATTAAGTTTAAATAGAAATGCAAGTAATATAAAATAAAGTGAGAGAAAGGAAAAGGAAGGAAAAATAGTAAAGAAATTATTTAAAAATAGGAGCCAAATTGGAAAGATCCACCAGAGTATTAACAACAAATGAGCTAGAATTAGTCAGAGCAATGTAAAGAAAGTAAATTTTACCTCATTAATTAAAAAAGGGAATAAAAATGTGGAATGGAGTACAAGAAGGGAAATATATAGTATCCAGTTTAAAGAGAAATTAAAAAATGAAATGAAATAAAGTTAGAAAGAGAAAGCAAAATGAAGGAAGAATAGTGAAGAAATAATAAAAATATAGTAGCCAAATTAGAGAGAAAGATCCACCACAACACTATCAACAACAAATGTGCTAAAATTAGTATAGGTGGGATGGGAATAAGAGGTCAAAAATAAACAAAGACCAAGTTAAGAAATGTCTAGAGCAATGGGAGGTGATTTTGAAATGATAAGGGGAGAAGGAATACTGAGAGTGAGGAACCAAATACAGACTAAGAAAGAGAAAAATTAAAATTTGAGATAAAATGAAAAAGATAAAAGGAGAATAAAAAGTAAAAGGGCAGGGAGAAAGAGAAGCAGATGAAAGAAAAAATGAAATAGATAGGTAAGATGGGGAAAAATTAAAAAATTGAATTAAAAAAGTAGGAGAGAGGACCAGTAAAATTTGATATTTGAAACACAAAATTAGTAAAGGTCTACAGATAACATTGAAAAATGAAACAAATACCCTACCCACAACCAAATAGCAGAGATTTATAAAGGTTAAGAGGGAAGGTGGATATTTCAACAGTGGGGGAAAAAGGTGGGAACTGACCATTGACAAAGAAAAATTGGCTTTATGTATCAAGATAGGGAGAAATAGTAAGAGTGTGGAGTGGAAACAAGTGGTAGCAACAGAGAAAACAAAATTTTAAATGAAAATAATGAGAGGAAATAAAAGGTAAAATTGGGTAAGCTAAGGGTGAGGCAAATATATGAATTGAAATAAACTATAGTGTAGAAATCTAGTGACTAAATATGCACAGACTTGCTGGACAAGAAATGAAGGTTAAAAAGCTATACAAGAGAGAAAATATCACAAATCAAGAAGAAGACCACAGTGGATTTCATCTCAGTAGCCTCTGGTATTTACCATTGTTTTTTTATTTTTTTCTTTCTGGATTTGCCTCTGGTGATGTCAGATGTTGACCCCCTCTGAACTTAGGTGGCCAGTTTGAGACAGCCAGGGGTCTCTGTCTGGCTGTCTCCTTCAGTTGTTAATCTAGTCACTCTGTACTCAGCAGTCAAGTTTAAGCACCATAGGGTGGGGCAGAATCCCTCTTGGTGTTGGAATTATTGTTTCCCCTCTGTCTGCTGCTGCTCATGGGGGAATGGTTGGCCTGAGCAGGATGGCTGCTGCCTATGGGGATTGACTCAGCCCTGGGATCTTTTCAGCTGCTATCTTAGCCCTATCCCCAAAGCCTCCATCCCCAGTCTGTCCTCGAGCATCTATAGTCCACTCTGCCTCTCCTTTGGTAGGGATCTACTGTCTGTGGCTGTCACCTTAGGTTGTTAATCTGGTCCCTCTGTACTCAGCAGTCAGGCTGAAACACCACAGAGCCAGGGAAGAGTCTCTCCTGGGGTCAGGGATATTGTTTCCCCTCAGGCTGCTCTTGCTAGAAGGGAGTGCTCTGCCTGAGCAAGATGGCTGCTATCATCTGGGTAATGACTAAGCACTGGGATCCCAGAGTCCAGTCCTTCAGCTCTCTCCCTAAATCTTTTGTCTCCAGGATCTCCTCAGGCATCTCCAGCACACTCTGCCCCCACCTTTGCCAAATCCTAGGGTAAGTGGTTGCAAATGAAAATGTGTGTGTTGGCTCTTTAACCAGCTCTCTGTGTCTCCAGCCATCCATCTCTGGCAGAGAGCAAACCTGCAGCTATTCAGCACTGTTTGTTATCTGTATGCTTTTTGGGCTCTGGAGCTCTGGCTAGGTATCCCAACTTTGGATTTAGACACCATTCTTCTCAAGGGGATCCAACTAGCTGCTTAATTATCCCTCTGGCACTGTAGGTTATGGGATGTGGCCAGCCCTCTAGAGTCTGAACTGCAACTCTGAACCGACAGGTTGTGCTGAAGCTGATTCATCTACCTCTCCAAGGTTATAAGTCTTCTGTCTTACAATTGCAGTTGTTTGTTCCATATGATTTACCCACAATTTAGTTACAATACCAGATCGGTCCTCAGAGGAGGTTACTCTGACTTCCATTCACTCCTCTGACATCTTCCCAGTTTTGTAGCATAGTTTTTTCATCCACTAATTTACTGATGGGCACTTAGGTTGTTTCCAGCACTTGGCTATTTTAAATTGTGTTGCTATGAATATTGGGGTGCATAGGTTCTTTTGAATGGTAGTTTCAGGATTCTTAGGGTATAATCCAAGCAGTAGAATTCCTGCTTGAATAATTTCTGCTTGGGTCAAAAGAGAGTTCTATTTTCCATTTTCTATTTCCATATTGTTTTCCAAAGTGGCTTCACTGCTCTGCACTCTCACCAACAGTTGTACTAGGGCTCCCTTTTCTTCACAACCTCACCAGCACTTGTTTGCTGATTTGATTATGATGGCCATTCATACTGGTGTGGAGTAGATTTCATTATGGTTTCTATTTGCACTTCTTTGATGGCTAATGATGCTGAGCATCCTTTCATATGTCTCTGGGCCCTCTTTATGTCCTCCTTGGAGAAGCGTCTGTTCAAGACCTTTGCCTATTTATCACTTGGGTTATTTGTCTTCCTAGAGTTGAGTTGTGTGAGTTCTCTATATATTTTGGAGATCAAACCTTAGTCTGAGGTATCATTGGCAAATACATTCTCCCATCCAGTTGATTCCCATTTCATTTTGCTGACATTTTCTTTAGTCATGGAGAAGCTTTTCATTTTGATGAAGTCTGTTTTGTTCATTTGTTCCTTTATGTTCCTTGATTTAGGGGACATATGGATGAAAATATTGCTGCATGTAATATCTGAAATTTTCCTGCCTTTGTTCTTCTGTAGGACTATTATAGTGGCATGGTTATATTTAAGTCTTTTCTCCACCTTGAGCTTATTTTTGTGTATGGTGTAAGTTGGTGGTTGAGTTTCATTTTTATGTATGTAGTTTTCCAGATCTCCTAACACCATTTGTTGAAGAGGCCATTTTTACTCCATTGTATGCTTCTGCACCTTTTGTCAAGTATAAATTGACCATAGAGACTTGGGCTTATTTTTGGACTCTTTATTCTTTTTTTAGGTATATTTTATTGATTATGCTATTACAGTTGTCCCATTTTTTTCTCCCCTTTATTGTTCCTCTGCCCTGCACCCCCTCATCCTCCAGTATTAGTTCATATCCATGGGTTGTGCATATAAATTCTTTGGCTTCTCTTTTTCCTATACTAATCTTATCTCCCCATGTCTATTTTATGCCTACTAGTTATGCATCTTATTCCATGTAGTTTTTCCTCCTAATTCTCCCTCTCCCCAGCCCCACTGATATCCTACCATTTGATTTCCATTTCAGTAATTCTGGTCCTGTTATAGTTGTTTGCTTTGTTTCTTTTTTGTTTGTTTTGTTTTTAGGTTCAGTTGTTATAGTGGTAAGTTTGTTGTCATTTTATTGTTCATAGTTTTTAATCTTATATTTCTTAGATCAATCCCCTTAACATTTTGTATAATAAGGGCTTAGTGATGATGAATTCCTTTAACTTGACCTTGTCTGGGAATCACTTTATCTGTCCTTTCATTTTAAATGATGGCTTTGCTGGATAGAGTAATCTTGCATGTAAGCCTTTGCCTTTCACGATTTTGAATATTTCTTTTGAGCCCCTTCTTTCCAGTAAGTTTTCTTTTGAGAAATCAGCTGACAGCCTTATGGGAATACTTTTGTAGGTTAGTCTCTTTTTCCCTCTGGCTGCCTTTAAGATTCCTGCCTTATCTTTAATCTTGGATAACGTAATTATGACGTACCTTGGTGTGTTCTTCCTTAGGTCCAATTTCTTTGAGACTCTCTGGGCTTCCTGGATTTCCTGGAAGTCTATTTCTTTCACCGGATTGGTAACTGTTTCCTTCATTATTTGTTTAAATAAAGATTCAATATCTTACTGTTCTCTTCTCCTTCCAGGACCTCCATGATTCAGAATTTGAAATGCTTAAAGTTGTCTCCCATTTTCCTAAGCTTCTCCTCATTTTTTTTCTTTGCATTCTTGTATACTCATTCTGTTCTTTTTGGAAGTTTATTTCTTCCTTTTGTTACAACTTGTTAATATGAGTCACAGTATTTTTCCCTTCCCTGTTTATTTGCTGTATATTTTCCTTTACTTCACTTTGTATAGCCTTCATTTATTCCTTTATTTCGTGATTATACTTAATTCTGTGAGCATCTTGATTACCAGTGTTTTGAAAGCTGAATCAGGTAGATTTTCTATCTCCTCATCACTTAGATCTTTTGCTGGAGTTTTAATCTCTTCTTTCATGTGGGCCATATTTCCTTGTCTCAGTGTGACTGTTGCATTGTAATTGGCAATGCCTTAGGTATTCACCAGGTTGGGGTAACCCACTTCACTGCATTGTGGCGCTAAATGTCAGGGATGGGTCAGAGAGGGAACAATGTAGTTGCTACTTTGCTCAGCTCTTGCTCCACTTTCAATCACTTCCCTACCTTCCCACAAGCAGATTATGCCCTTTCAGTTGCTGATTCCCAGGGATGGTGGGTAGACTTGTGTATGTCCTAGGATTCCATGGGCTTCTCCAATGGACTCTGGTGTGAGACTGAGAGTTTCTCCTGCTTCTGCAACCCACACAGATTTTTATGGCCAGAGTTTTTGATGTCTTATTTCCCTTAGCTTGAACCCTGGGTTGCACTGTTTTTCCACTCTCCAGTTGTTGCTCCTGGCTTATCCACATGGATACATTTTTACATAATTTTGGGAGTAGTTCTAACAACTTATCTTAGAAGCAATCACTGTGTGTACATAAACACATGCATATACAATACGCAATATACATGAAGCTGTAAAATGTTCACATTACAGCTTTTTGAGAATGCATGCTAACAAAGTATCAAGCTATATAGACAAAAATAATCCCACAGCAGCATTTTTTTTGTAATTACACAAAGTGAATAGTTAAAGATTTTGCTATAGGAAGATGTTTATATACACAAAAAAATGGAATATAATGCAGTTATGAGTAAGGATATTTAAAAAACATTCATTTTTTGAGAATATATTTATAAAATTATTAATAATAAAAATGCAGATACAGAGTTGCAGGTACAAAGTTATACTAATTTAAAAACCTATATTGTGCAAAGGAGTGAAGTATATACATTAAAATGTTGATGAGGGTGAGATTATAGGTTATTTTAATTATCAATGTGTTTCTCAAGACTGATAGGAGGGGTGGAGATGGGCAGGTGGAATGAAGATGATTCATGGCAAGGCAGCAATTGATAGACCAGGTGGGAAAGGTAGAGGTGGTCAGACAGGGTAGTCTCACATTCACATGCAGATAAAGTGGAAGGAACAAATGGGGAGTGAGGCGGACCATGCATTCCACGGTTCCAGTACTTGGAAAGAAAGCTTCAAAACTTCTGGTGTAAAATCCTGTGTGGCTTTTGGCAGCAGGAGGAACTGCCAGTCTCATTAAAGAGTCCATTGGAGGTGCCCACAGGATCCTAGAATGTACACAAGCTCAGTCATTGAGGAATCAGCACCAGAAGAGTGAAAATCACTTGTGGGTAGCAGGGGAAGTGACTGAAAGTGGGGTGAGAATCCAGCTAGCGGCATTGTCCCCTCTCTGACTTCTCATCCACATATAACACCACAACATAGCAAAGTGGGCTGCCCTGTCCTGAAGAATACCTAAGGTTCCACCCCATGTAATGTAACAGCTGCACAGAGACAAATAAATATAACCCAAATGAGAGAACAGATCAAAACTCCAGAAAAAAAGAACTAAGCAACAAGGAGATATACAACCTATCAGACGTAGAGTTCAAAACACTGGCAATTAGGATGCTCACAGAATTGAGTATGGTCACAAAATGAAAGAAGAAATGAAGACTATATAAACTGAAATAAAGGAAAATATACAGGGAACCAACAATGAAGGGAAGGAATCTGAGACTCTAATCAATGATTTGAAAAAAGAGAAAAAAATAAACATCCAACCAGAACAAAATGAAGAAACAAGAATTCAAACAAAAAAAAATGAAGAGAGGCTTTGGAACTTCTGGAACAATTTTAAACGCTCCAACATTGGAATTATAAGGGTGCCAGGAGAAGTGAAAGAGCAAGAAATTGAAAATTTATTTGAACAAATAATGAAGGAAAAGTTACCCAATCTGGTGAAGGAAATAGACTTCCAGGAAGTACAGGAAGCCAGAGAGTCCAATGGACTCAAAGAATAATACAACAAGGCATACCATAATTATATTATCCAAGATTTAAAATAAAGAGATAATCTTAAAAGCAGCCAGAGGAAAGAAGAGAGTTACCTACCAAGGAGATCCCATAAGACTATCAGCTAATTTCCCATAAGTAATCTTACAGGCAAGAAGGGGCTTGAAAGAAGTATTCAAAGTCATGAAAGGCAAGGACCTACATCCAAGATTACTCTACCCAGCAAAGTTGTCATTTAGAATGGAAGGCCAGATAAAGTGCTTCCTAGATAAGCTAAAGTTAAGGGAGTTTATCATTACCAAAACCTTATTATATGAAATGTTAAGGGGACTTATCTAAGAAATAGAAGATCAAAAGCTGTGAATAGTAAAATTACAACAAAATCACAACTATCAACAACTGAACATAAAAAATGAACAAAAAAAAAAAGAAAAGAAAAGAACTAGAACAGGAACAGAATGACTGAAAGGGAGATCACATGCTGGGTTATCACTAGGGCTGGGGGAGGGGAGTATTGGGGGGAAAAGATATGGGAAATAAGAAACAAAATTGATAGGCACAAAATAGATAGTGGGAGATTAAGAAGAACATAGGAAATGGAAAAGCCAAAGAACTTATATGTACAGCTCATGGACATGAACTAAGCAGGTTGGTGGGATGCCAGAGTATGGGGGATACAGGGTAAAGGCTGATAAAAGGAGAAAAGATGGGACAATTGTAATAGCATAATCAAAAAACTATACTTAAATTTTTTGACAAAGGGGGAAGGAGTAGAAAACTGAGTAAAAATAGCCTCTTCAACAAATGGTGTTGGGAGATCTGGACAGCTACATGCAAAAATATGAAACTCGACCACTAACTTATGCCATACACAAAAATAAATTCAAGATTGAAAAAAGACTTAAATACAACTCATGACACCATAAAATTGCCTAGAGAAGAACATAGGTAGGAAAATCTCAGATATTTCATGCAGCAATATTTTCACTCGTATATCCCCTAGATCAAGGGATGTAAAGGAAAGAATAAACAAATAAGACTTCATCAAATTAAAATCTTCTGCATGACTAAAGAAAACATCAGGAAGGTAAAAATGTAACCAACCTGATAGGAGAATATATTTGCAAATGATACCTTGGACAAGTGTTTGATATCCAAAACATATAAAGAATACACATAACTCCACCCCAGAAAGACAAACAATCCAATTTAAAAATGGGCAAGGGACCTGAACAGACACTTCTCCAAGGAGGACATACAGAGGGCCCAAAGACATATGAAAGGAAGTTCAGCATAACTAGCCATCACAGAGATGCAAATTAAAACCACAATGCGATACCACTTCACACCAATCAGAATGATCATCATAAATCAACAAACAACAAGTTCTGGCAAGGTTGGGGAGGAAAGGGAACCCTAGTGCACTGTTGGTGGGAATGCAGCCTGGTGCGGCCACAGTGGAAAACAGTATGACATTTTTTCAGAACTAAAAATGGAACTGCCTTTTGACCTCACAATTTCACTGCTGGGATTACACCTTAAAAATCTTGAAACACCCATTTAAAAGAACCTATCGACCCCAATGTTCATAGCATTGGAATTTACAATAGCTAAGTGCTGGAAAAATCCTAAGTGCCCATTGTTAAATGAGTGGATCAAAAGCCTGTGGTATATTTACACAATAGAATACTACACAGCAAAAAGAAGGAGCTCATATTCTTCACAACAGTATGAATGTAGCTGGAGAGTATTAGGCTAAGTGAAATAAGCCAGTTGGTGAAGACAAATACCATATAATCTCACGTGTAAATGGAACCTAATCAACAACAGAAAAAAAAGCAAGCAAAATATAACAGTGACATGGAAATAAAGAACAACTGATAATAACCAGAGTGGAGTGGTGGAGTGGAGTGGAGGGCAATGGGGAATACAAGGGGAAGGGTAATCAAGGAACATGTGTAAAAAAGACCCATGGTCAGTGAAAATGGAAGGTGGTGGTGGTGCAGCAGGTGGGAGTGGATGGGAATGGAAAGAGTGGTGGGAGGAAAATTGAGATCACTCTAGTTGAACAATAAAAATATTTTAAAATAGAACCATCTCAGCAAAAGGTTTGAAAATATACTAAAGATCTGTTTCATAGTAAATGACTTTTAAAAATAGAGACATATGCATAGATAGAGAGTAGGCTGACAGCTCTAGAGGAGGTTGCGGGGGTGGAGGGATCAAGCAAATAAAGACAAAAAGATCCAGTCTTGACTCTCCAATGTGAGAGACTTATGAAAAAATTAAGATTGAGAGAAGATACATTGACATATGAATGTGTTTGAAAAGTGGGCCTATGGAAAGAGCTTAATGGGGTTGAAATTAATCAGACATTTATATTTTATAAGATATATAGTTTAATATGTTTGTAAGAACAGGATGTTACATTTTAAAGATGATGATTAGCCAACATGCTTTATTTTCCTGGCATCTAAAGGACAGAAAATTTCAGAATTAAGGGGAAAAATATTATGTTAACCAATAAAATGTTTTGATCTCTCATATTGTGGTACACTGTATTCTATGATGTCTCCCCAGATTTATTCCCTCTGGTGTATGTGCTTTATATAATCGCCTCCTCTTGAGTGTGAGTAGAACCTGTGAATACAATTAGACATTGTTCTTTTGATTATGCTACATTATATGGTAAAACAACTTGTCAGGTGAATTAAGTTCTTCAATTAGTTGGTCTAAAGATAGGTTGATTATTCAGTTGTGTCTGATTTTATCACACAGGCCTTTTAAAACTGTCTAGAGTTCAGAGTAAAGTCAGATATTTGAAGCACAAAAAATATTTAGTGCCATATTGATGGCTTGAAGGTGGAAGGAGTCGTGTGGAAAGGAATGTGTATGACCTTTGGGAGATAGAGTGGCCCCCTACTGATAGCCAGTAAAGAAATTGATCCCTCAGTTCTACAACTGCTAGGAACTGAACTGTGAAAATAGGGATGATCAAGGCATTTTCTTTACGCATTCCATAAAAGAACTCAGTGTGGACAAAACCTTCATTGCAGGCCATACCCATGGAAACTGTGAGATAATAATTTTTTTGTTGTTTTAAGGTGCTAAATTTGTGGTAATTTATTGTGCAGAAATAGAAGACTAATACATACAATGAATATAGCAGTGAAATTACTAAGAATACATATTAAAAATCATACCATCTAATAGGAGAAATAACAGGACAGATATCTATCACGTTAATTAAAATAACAGGGTTGCGATTGTTCTATTATGGGAAATGATGGCATTTTTCCTATAATGATGTTTAGCAGAAGAATGACTACACAGATGTCTGTTTGCATAATTTTAGGAAAATGTTGTCTGGGAGATAAGGCTAGAATGAAGACTTTTCAGCCATATGACTTTAAAAAAATAGTGCATAGTATTTACATTGACCATATATGCATTTTTAACTCTGTTTTTTTTTTTTTTATTTCTAAGCTAAATTCTTCTGTACTAATTGTTATCCATTGGACCTCCAGTTCACTCTCCACTTTTCTTTTTTCTGCTCTGTGCCTTGGGAGTCTGTCACCAAATACCTATACTCTTGGATCCTTTGCTCTCTAGTTTCTATGGCTTTCAGTCAATAGGAGCCAATGACAAGGGTTTGGAAGGAAGAGAGAGATTAGTCAAAAGATTTCTGTACTTATTTCCTTCCTTAGCCTCACCTCTCAGACATCAGCTGTGTCCCTCTATCACTATGTCTCTTACTAGGAAGTTCCTGTTTACTCAATGGTTCCAGCTTTCAGTATGTTCAAAGAACACTATATTTCTCTAATCTAGAAGTGGTACTAGCTTTCCACTGTTGTCCAATGAGACACCACATCACTTCTTGTTCACTTAACTATGTGCTACAAACTGAATGTATGTATTCCCACAAAATTCATATGTTGAAACATAGTACACAGTGTGATGGTATTTCAAGGTAGGATCTTTGTGTGGTAAATAGATTTAGATTAGATATTGAAGGTGGGACACTAATAACATTAATGTCCTTATAAGAATCCATGGGCGGTAATGCAGAAAGTTCTTGTGAGCACACTGGCAGATGGCAGCTGCCTGTAAACTAGGACAAAGAGGTCTCAGAAAGAAGCCTACCTTGAAGACACCTTGATCTTGGACTTCTAGCCTCCATAACTGTGAGAAATAAATTTCTGTTATTTAAGCCATTCACTCTGTGGGTTTTTTTTTTTTTTTTTTTGGTTTTTTTGTTTATTTGTTTTGGCAGGCTGAGCTGAAAAAGACACCATATATATTTATATTTATATGTATAAGTAGTATGCCATTTTAAATACATTTATATAAAGCATCTAAGTAAATTCTGTTCCCTACCATGATCGAGTGGAACACCATCCAGGCCAGCTATTGACTAATTTTGTCTTTTGAAAAATTGTACCTGGTCTTTTTTGAAGCCTAGAAGTTAAAACACATCAAGATGATACATTTTGATTTTTAGTGTTGTGTCATCATGTGGCAGTAGCAGTAAGTAGATAAAGATTTATGTTTATGTGTCTGAGTTGGCGAGGCTAGTCTCCAAGGACTGATTAATTTTGTTGGACACTATATAGTATGAACTTTTATTCCTCACTCTGGTGGTTTCATCTATGTGGAGGATGTTTTACTAACTGTATTTCTCCTGGCTTCTCGTTCTCCATCCACTCATTCCTCTACTGGGTACATTAAATATTTAAATTTGTAAACAACAAATAGAGTAAGATCCACTCAGCTTCTACTTTCCTCTACATAGTTGGCTTTCCTGCAAAGTGGGTGTAATCTCCTTGAGTCCTATATAATGGCACATCTCTCAGTCAACTGCTAGAATAACTGGTAGTGCTAAAACTGATTCTGAGATTCAACATTAAAAAGCTGTTTTCATTTTAAACTATGCTACATTCTCCAATTAGCATTTTCTTTAAAAAATATTACATTTATTGGATGACATTGGTTAATAAGATTGTGTAAGTTTCAAGTGTACATTTTTGGTGATATATGATAGGTATATTGCACTGTGTGCCCACCACCCAAATTCAAATCATCTTTCATTATATTTGGCCCTTTTACCCTTTATTATCCCCATCCTCTTTACTCTGATAACCATACAGTTGTCTGTCTATGAGTTTCAGTTTTATATCCCACACATGAAGGAAACAGCATGGTTCTTAGCATTTTCTGACTGACTTATTTCACTTAGTATAATATTCTCAAGGTCTGTGAATGTTTTCACAAATGACAGTATTTCATTTTTGTGGCTGAGTAGTATTCCATAGTATTCATATATATGTATTATGGTTCAATTAGCTTTGAAAATCAATTAAGATGGTGAAGAAGAATGCTATTTATTTGGGTTGCCCACAGATCCCAAGAGTCCCTTTACCTCATTACTGGCACCATATTAAACTTCCTGGACAAAATAATCTTTGGCATTTTTATTTATCCTTTAAATCACCTTCAAAATGATCAGATATGTCTGTTTGGCAAACTGTATATGCAGAGAACTGCAAGAAGGAACTTCTTACATGCTTTTGAAGCAATCATATTTCTATAAAAAGTGTCTTTCTTAATAACAAAGGTGATATTTAGTTAAACTGGAAGCAATGAACTATTCAATCAAGAAGTGAAGAAATGCAGAGATATAAGCATAATTAGGTTGTTTTCATTCTGAACTTTAAAAAGCACATTTAGACAGATCACAACTAGATTTTTAAAGGATTTTTTATTGTTATCCTATTACATTGTCCCAATTTTTCTACCTTTGCCCTCCTCCACACATCCTACCTCCCCAAATTTCACATTCAATTCCCACACTGTTGTCTATGCCCATGGGTCACTCATATCTGTTCTTCAAATAGCCCCTTCCCCTTCTTTCAAATGACATCATGCAGCAATTTCACAACAGGAAGTAAGGGCCTGAAACATGACAGAAAACATGAAAATGAAGTGTTGAGAGAGGAGATATTTTTTTAATCTTTAGCCAAGGACATTTTTATTGCTTTTTTAGAGAGAGAGGAAGGGAGAGAGAGAAACATCAATGCAAGAGAGAGAGAATTGATTGGTTCTCTCACATGGGTCTGGACCAGGGATCATATGTACCTGGACTGGGGATTGAACCCACAACCTTTAGGTTACAGGGTGGTGTTCCAAACAACAGAGCCACACTGGCCAGGGCAGATGGGATCCTTCCTTAGCACAAATTTCTCAGCTGCTGGCCTGGTCATTGCTTTGACTTATTTAAGATATTATTTGGGGGAACCTCAAGAGCAGGTAAGTTAGCTTTATTTTTCCTTTTTAACTTTAATAACTCAATTTTCTTGCTTGCTCCCAAAAATCTCATCTTTTAGAATAAATATTATAGTCATTACTTGTTTCTTGTAGCTTGGTGACATTCTCCTTATGTTCTCTAGAGATTCTGATTTTTGACAATCCAAACACTTCTGACCTAGTTAGTTGTAACTTTCTCTGGTCTCTAATTTTCTGTAATGTTTCTTTTAAACTTTTGACCCTGCTTGGGAATGGTGGTACTCATACTAAGTGCAGAATTAGATAATCACAATGTAGTATTCAGATATTTTTGTTACTTCTCATTGCATCAGTCAATTGCTTGAGGCTTTTTTTTCCCTTCTAATGTGTATCTTCAGAAGTCTGTGCCATATTATGTCTCATTTTGAACTGAAGAACTGAAAATGTATCATTATATGTTGAAATTCTTGGACTCTTCTGCTGAAACCTATTACATTTCATTTCACAACTGCATTTATTACACAGTAATGTAATTGCATA
Source organism: Carollia perspicillata (assembly GCA_004027735.1). Taxonomy (NCBI): domain Eukaryota; kingdom Metazoa; phylum Chordata; class Mammalia; order Chiroptera; family Phyllostomidae; genus Carollia; species Carollia perspicillata. Next base: position 13,347 of record PVKM010025101.1, read on the forward strand.
CATCATTCTTATGGGGATTTGAAATATTCACTTCAGGTGTCTGGAAAGCACAAGCCATTTTCACCAGGTTATTTAAAATAGCTGGAAAAATAGCTGTAATTACCAGCATCTGAACATCGTATATGGATTTAAGTCATAGATTTTATGCCTAAATAAGACCAAGACTATCCAGGAAGGGCAATCAAAAACTGAACTTTTGTTATAGTGCCTGAAGCAGAGGTTTTGCATGGCTTATTGCAATTTTTATTACAGAACATTCTTATGCTCTTAGAGAATTGTAGCATTTAGAACTAGTTTTATTTTTCCATTCTGTCTAATAATTTAAAGAATATCTGACAATTACAAAGGGCTTTGCATCCCAAAGAGCTTCATAAACTACACATGTGTAGGAATTACTTACTGTAACACTGAAAGTCATCTTGCTCTGGAGAATGAGTTTAGGGATTTTTCATGACCATGACTAGCCACATCTTTAGGTTTATGACTCATTTTAAAGGCAAAGGCAACATATACTTAAATTTTACAACAGTTTGATTTTATACTATGTATAAGGAAAAGGTCGCATGTTTAAATTGCATTGCAGAACCTAGAAGATATGTTTGGAGATGGTATGCCAGCTTTCTCTTAGTGTAGCAGAGTTTTATGTAAACCTTGGGATGGTTATGGCAAGATGTCATGCACCTTATTTGAGGCACTTGCTTCAGTAGACCATATTTCCACATGAGCTTTTCATTCCCTTAGGTCTACTCTTATTTTTGGAATGAAGTGGCATGCTAGTCAACAAGGATCATGTTCTAGCTTTAATACCAACAGTCTTTTTTATCAGATTTATATTAATATTAAAATACAGTTGTTTCCATTTTCTCACGACTTTCCCTTGACCCACCCACTCACACTTTCCACCCTTAATCCTACCTATCTTTGGCTTTGTCCATGGGGTCTTTATGCATGTTCTTTAATTACACTTTCCCTTCTTTCTCCATTATCCTCCTCCCCCTCCCCTCTAGTTACTGTCAGTTTATTGCTTATTTCATTTTCTCTGGTTATGCTTAGCTTGATTATCTGTTTTGTTGATTATGTTGCACTTAAAGGTGAGATCATATGTTATTTGTCTTTCACTGTTTGGCTTATTTCACTTAGCATAATGCTTTCCATCTAGATCCATGCTGTCATGAAGGGTAGGTGTTCCTTCTTTCTTTCTGTTCTGTAGTATTCTATTGTACATGTATGCTGCAGTTTTTTGGTCCTCTCATTTGCTAATGGGCATCAAGTCGGCTTCCAGCTCTTGGCTATTGTAAATTTGCTACTGTGAACATTGGGGTGCATAGATTATTTTGAATTAGAGTTTCAAGATTCTTAGGGTATAATACCAGCAGTGGAACTAATGGGTCAAAAAACAGTTCCATTTTTTACTTTTTTAAGGAAATTCCATACTGTTTTCCACACTAGCTGCACCAGTCTGCATTCCTAACAACAATGTAGTAGGGTTCCCTTTTCTTCACAGCCTCACCACCACTTACTATTTGTTGATTTATTTATGATGGCAGTTCCGACTGGTGTGAAGTAGTATCTCATTGTGGTTTTAATTTACATCTCTCTGATGGCTATTGATGCTGAGCATCCTTTCATATGTCTTTGGGACCTCTGTATGTCCTCCTTGGAGAAGTGTCTGTTCAGGTCCTTTGCCCATGTTTTAATTGGATTGTTTGTCTTTCTGGAGTGGAGATCAAACCTTTGCCTGGAATATCATTGGCAAGTATATTTTTCCATACAGTTGTTTCCCTTTTCATTTTGATGTGTTTTTTTAGCCATGTAGATGCTTTTTCTTTTGATGAAGTTCCATTTGTTTATTCTTTCCCTTATATTGTTTGCTCTGGGGGACATATCAGTGAAAATATTTCTACATGGAATATCTCTGATTTTCCCACCTGTGTTCTCCTCTATGACTTTTATGCTATAACACCTTATATTTAACTCTTTTATACATCTTGAATTCTTTAGTGTTTATGGTGTAAGTTTGTACTCAAGTTTCATACTTTTTTTGCATGTAGATGTCCAGATTTCCCAAAACCATTTGTTAAAGAGGTTATTTTTACTCTATTTTATGCTTTTTCCAATATTAATTGACATAGAGATGAGTTTATCTGTGATATCTATTCTGTTCCATTTAACTGTATGACTATTTTTTTTCAGGTTGTGTACCAGTGTCCTTCCTCAAGGGGACCTAGTCTTCCTTTTTTTTATTGTTATTCAAGTACAGTTTTCTGTCTTTTACTCCCATCACAGTCCATCCCCTCTGTGCTCCCCACCTCCCTTCCATTTCCACCTCCCCCAGTTTTTGTCCATATGTCCTTTATACTTGTTCGAATAATCCCTTTCCTTTTCCCCCCTGAAATCCCCTCCCCTTTCCCCTCTGGTTATTGTCATCCCATTCTCTATTTCAATGTCTTTGGTTATATTTTGCTTGCTTGTTTGTTTTGTTGCTTGGGTTCCTATTAAAGGTGAGATCATATGGTATTTGTCTTTTACTGCCTGGCTTATTTCACTTAGTATAATGCTTTCCAGTTCCATCCATGCTGTTGCATAGGGTAGGAGCTCTTTCTTTCTTTCTGCCACATAAAATTCCATTGTGTATATGTACCATGTTTTTTTGCTCCATTCATTTATTGATGGGCACCTAGGTTGCTTCCAACACTTTGCTATTGTAAATTGTGCTGCAATGAACATTGGGGTGCATAGGTTCTTTTGGATTGGTGTTTCAGGGTTCTCTACTATTTTTTAATACACTCTTCTTTTAAAGATTATTTCTTTATTTTTAGAGAGAGGGGAAGGGAAGGAGAAAAAGAGAGAGAGAAACATCAATGTCTGGCTACCTCTCATACAACCCCACAAGGGACCTCGCCTGCAACCCAGGCACTTGCCCCAACTGGGAATTGGACTTGTGACTCTTTGTTTCCCAGGCCAGCACTCATTCTACTGATCCACACCATCCAAGGCTATGTGTCTGTTCTTATGCCAATACCAGAGTATTTTGATTATGATAGCTTTGTAATACAATTTCTTGTAAAGTATGGTGATCCTTTCTACTTTGGTCTTCTTTCTCAAAATTACTGTGGCTATTCAGGGTCATTTATGGTTCCACATAAATTTTTGAAATGTTTCTTATATTTCACTTATTAGGTCAAGTAATTTTTTGGTGAAGTCTATAAGGTTTTCTATGTACACTATCATGTCATCTGCAAAAATAACAGTTTTCCTTTTTAATTCGCATGCCTTTTATTTCTCCTTATCTAATTGTTGTGGTTAGGAATTCAAATACCGTGGTGAAAGTGGACATTCCTGTCTTAATCCTGATCTTAGTGGGACATCTTTTAGCTTTGCCAGTTGAGTATGATGTTGCTTGTAGTTTTCTCATATATGGCCTTTATCATGTTAAGGTATGCTCCCTCTTCTCCCACTGTGCTGACCATTTTTATCATAAATAAGTGCTATACCTTATCAAATGCTTTTTCTGCATTTATTGATATATCATGTTATTTTTCTATTTTTTTGTTCACATGATGTATTATGTTTATTGATTTGTGAATATTGTGCCATCCTTGCACCCTTGGGATGAATCCCACTTGATCATGGTGTATGATCTTCTTGATGTATAGCTGGATGTGGTTTGCCAGGATTTTGTTGAGGATATTAGCATCTATGTTCATCAGAGATATTGACCTGTTGTTTTCTTTCTTAGTTGTGTCTTTACTTTTGGGATTAGGATGATGCTGGCCTCATAAAAAGAGTTTGGGAGTCTTCCATCATCTTGGATTTTTTGGGACACTCTGTAAAGGATAGGGGTTAGCTCTTCCTTTAATGTTTTATAAAATTCTCCAGTGAAACTGTTAAGTCCAGGACTTTTGTGTGATGGAAGATTTTGATTACTGCTTCAATTTTGCCAGTTGTTATCAGTCTGTTCAGGCTTTCTGCTTCTTCTTCATTTACTTTGTGAAGGTTATATTTTTCTAGAAATCTGTCCACTTCACCTAGGTTTTCAAATTTCTTGGCATATAGTTCTTCGTAGTAATTTCTTACAGTCCTTTGTATTTCTGTGTCAGTTGTAATCTCTCCTTTTTTCATGTCTAATTTTGTCAATTTGATTCCTCTTTCTCTTTTTCTTGATGAGTCTGCTTAAAGGCCTGCCAATTTTGTTTATCTTTGCAAGGAAACCATTCCTGTATTTACTGATCCTTAAAATTGTTCTTTTAGTCTCTGTGTCATTTAATTCTGCCTTGATCTTGAATGTTTCTCTCCTTCTACTCATTCTGGGCTTTGTTTGTTTTTATTCCTCCAGTTTTTGTAGATGCAGTGTCAGGCTGCTTATTTGAAACGTCTCTATCTTTTTTATGTAGGCCTGTATAACTATGAACTTCATTCCCAGGACCGTCTTCACTGTATCCCATAAGGTTTGGACTGCTGTAAGTTCATTTTCATTTGTTACCATAATTTTTTAAATTTGTCCTTGATGTCATTCTTAACCCATTTTTTAATTGCATGCTATTCCATCTCTATAAGTTTGAATGTTCTTGAGTTTTTTCTTGAGATTACTTTCTAGTTTCAGGTCCTTCTGGTCTGAGAAGATGCTTGATATGATTTCAATTTTCTTGAATTAGTTGAGGCTTGTTTTGTTTCCTATTATGTGGTTTATTTTCAAAGAAGTTTCTTGTGCATTTGAGGAACTTGTATTTTGCTTCTTTGGGATTAAAGGAGAATATATATATATTCCCGTTAAGTCCATTTGATCATTTGATTTAGGGCATTGTTCAATGCCCCAATATCCTCGTTCTTTTGTTCGGAAGATCTATCCATTTTTTACAATGAAGTGTAAAAATCCCATAATATAAGTTAATTCTATCTATATTGTTCTTGAGACTACCAAGATTTTCATTATATATTTGGGGCTTCCTATGTTGTGTGCAGATATGTTTATAATGTTTATGTCTTCTGTATAGATTTTTCCCCGAGTATTTGAAGTGTCCTTCTGGGTCTCTTTTTTATGGCCTGTGTTTATAAGTCTATTTTGTCAGATATAAGTATTGCTACCCTGACTTTTTTTCCTAACTGTTTTCATGGAAAATTTTCTTTCCCAGACCTTCACTTTCAGTCTGTGTAGGCTTTTTGTTCTGAGATGGATCTCTTGTAGACAGCATATGTTCAGTTCATGTTTTCTTATCCATTTAGCACAAGTGATTTTATCTATTTACATTTAAGGTAAATAAATAATTTACCTTATTTACCTGATAGGTAGTTGTTCATTGCCATTTTACTCCCTTTGTACTTTTGATCCTTTCTCTGTCACTGTTTTTCTTCCTCCTCTTAAAGCAGTCTCTTCAACACATTTTACAATGCTGGTTTGGTAGAGGTGTATCCCTTGAGCCTTCTTTTGTCCAGGAAACTCCTTATTTGGCCTTCCTTTTAAATTAAGAGCCTTGCTGGATAGAGCAGTCTCAGTTTTGGGCCTTTGTTTTTCATTACTTGGAATATTTCTTGCCAATCCCTTCTGGCTTGTAATGATTCTATTGAGGAGTCAGCTGTTAGCCTTATCAGGGCTCCCTTGTATTTTACTTCCTGTTTCTTCCTTGTTGCTTTTAAAATTCCCTCTCTGTCTTTAAATTTTGCCATTTTCATTATGATGTGTCTTACAGTGGGCCTCTTTGGGTTCCTCTCTACTTCGTGGAATTGTGTGGTTTTTTCCCTCATCAAATTAGAGAAGTTTTCCATCACTATATTTTCAAACAGGATTTCTATTCCTTGTTCCTCTTATTCTCCTTCTGGTATCCCTAGTATATGGATATTATTACATTTCATGTTGTCCTGTGTTTCCCTTAATCCTTATCTATTTTTTAAGTCTTTTTTCCCTTTTCTTGCTCTTTTGGGTGTTTTTTTCTACCTTGTCCTCCAGCTTACTGATTCAATTCTCTTCTTCATTGAGCTTGCTTTTGATTCCTTCTACTGTGTTCTTTAATTCAGAAATTGTATTCTTCATTTCTAGGTCTTTGTTGATTGTTTCTATGTCCTTTTTTATGTTGATATATTTTGCAGTAAGTTGTTCATAGTTTCCCTGTAGTTTTTGGTAATTGGCACTGAGCTCAATGAGCTTCCTTATAAACATTGTTTTGAATTCAATATCTAATAGTTGACTTGCCTTTATTTCATTTAGCATTCTTTCTTAGGATTCCTCCTTTCCTTTTGATTGAAGGTTTTTTTTTTTTTTTGGTCTTCCCTTTATTTGTGGGACTCTTCTTGTTTGGTTTTGATTCTTAAATTGATCTGTTTTGACTTCCTGACTTTGTGGTGGAAACTTCTATGGTAGGAGGCCTGTGAGATTCAGTTGTGCAGTCTCCTTAATATCCTGAACTTGATGCTCTTGGGATCCCTTTTATGCCTTTTATACTGGTTTACTGGATGTAATTAGATGTTGATTATTGTTGTGTCTTTCTTTGGTGGGTTGTTCCCTCCAGCTGATTGACTGAAAGTCACTCTGCCCACCACATCTTGTGTGCTGTTGTGCATAGCCTGCCATAACAAAACCACAAAGCCCAGGAAACAAACCCACACCTGCAAAGATAGCGCTCCCTCCTCACAATTCCACAATGAAGAGCAAATGAACTTGTATTAATCAGGGTATAAAGTGATTAAGACTATTATAAGACAGGAGAGTGGATATGAGATGCCCTACAGAAAGAAAAATGATTTTGTGAGGGTAGAGGGAAGATCACTAATAACACTT
>PVKM010025102.1:0-10000 GCA_004027735.1 Carollia perspicillata
AGGAGAATAGACACTCTTGATTCCTTTAATTGTGTTTTCCTAATTAAATTGCAAATTGTAATTGCTTCTTACTCTGGAAAGGTAAATCTTAGTTTTCATTGTTGAGTTCTTATGCTCACCTTTTATCATAACTATTTTTAAAAACTTGGCACAACTAAGTAACCAAATAGACCTTATGCCATAGATAACATTTGGATAAATATAAAATTATCTGTTTGACAATAGTCCTATCAAGCTTGATATCTAACAGTGTCTGATATATACTTATTGCAAAACAGACGAGGATAGCACACTTCAATGTGACTAGATGAAATGGAATGTATTTTCCCCTTCTCTGTGAGCCATTATGTTTCTCATTTCCTAGTCTTTAAAATGGAAGAATTTTTATCTGACTCTTCTCTACTTAAAGGAAGATTGTGAAATTAAGAACTATCTAACAATAGCCAGACGGGAGGAGGGAGGGGACAGTGGGGAGATGGGTTTTCAGGAAATGCTATAAAGGACACATGGACAAAACCAAGGGGGAGGGTGGAAGCAAGGGAGGGAGGTGGGTTTGGAGGGGGTGAGGGGAGGGGTGGTGAGAAAATGCAGACAACTGTAATTGAACAACAATGAACTAATTTAAAAAATAAAAATAGAAAATAAGGAAGATTATGCAATTAACACTCTTAGGAAAAACATAGAATAGATTTTGGCAAAAAGATACCATGTTAGTAATAATATTATTTACAAGTATCAAAGCATCAAAAATTCAGCCAAGTAAATTTAAAGATCTAGTTGAAGGATTCATGAATCAGGCAGCATCCTATCTAGTAAATTGAAAGGTGTTCTGAAGAGCTCTACAAGATAAAAGATTTTGCCCTGGCCAGGCAGCTCAATTGGTTAGAGCGTCATCTCCACACGCCAAGGTTCTGGGTTCAATCCCCTGTCAGGGCACATACAAGAATCAACCAATGAACAAATTAGGTGAATACTGACTGAAGACATAGGCACAATAAGAGGGACAACAAATTGATGTCTCTCTCTCTTTCACTCTCTCTCTCCTTTCCTAGCTCTCTCTAAAATGAATACATTAAAATATATATTAAGAAAAAACAAAATGGAAGGCTCTTCTGGGCAGAAATAGGGCAGAACAAGAAAGGTGAAAATGTAGATCATGTCAGGCAAGGTCACCCTCCCTTAGGGGAGGGAAGGGGTTTTTATCAGGCAGGTTTCCTCTCTAGTGCAGACCTGGAAACTCCAGACTGATTGGCTTAAAATTCCAGTCCCATAAAAATTAGGTCAGGTATTAAGTCTTGGTGGGGTTTAGGACAAATATCTTCATTTGGGGTCTGGTAGTTTTTTGTTTGTTTGTTTTAACCCAACAAACTATCTCATAAGAAATTGGTAAAGATGATGAGATTTACAGAACATAGAATTTAAAAAATTAAGAGACTCCAGCCCCAGCTGATGTAGCTCAGTAGATTGAGTGCTGGTGCGAACCAAAAGGTCATGGGTTCGATTCCCAGTCAGGGCACATGCCTGGGTTGCAGGCCAGGTCCCCAGTTGGGGCATGCGAGAGTCAACCAATCCATGTATCTCTCACACATCAATGTTTCTCTCGCTCTATTTCTCCCTCCCTTCTCCTCTCCCTGAAAATAAATAAATGAAATCTTTAAAAAAGAAGGAGAGACCTCAAAAGTTATTTGGCTCAAATTCATTTTACAGGAAGATAAATAAAAATGCAAAAATAGCAAATTATCGAAGTTTGAGGTACCTATTCTAAAGTTTTCCTTTGTTAGACTAAGAGTATAATACATTATGTTTAAAAAAGGAATAAGATGTACTATTTAGCTCATTTTGAAGACAGCATAACAGCGAGACAAGTCACACCTCTTTTAGGGGCTCTCGATGGTTCACAGCAGCTTCTGTAACTGTTCTTCACAGGTTAGGCTTTCTAGACCTTCACCATCCTGGCTGCCCTCGATAAATTTGAAATCGTCAGTGTCCTCAAGACAACTACTGTCTTTTGCTGTGTATAATGCACTTCCGTGTGTAATGCATGCCCACACTTTTGGCCCAAACTTTTAAGAAAAAAATCTTTCATTTCAATTTTTTATGTATTTATATTTAGAAACAAAACCTATTATCATATTCCAGGGTGTTATTTTGCATACAGATATTGTTATTGCTTTCTAGAGTTACATTTTTAATACATAAGCATCAATAAGAGAATTAAAAACATTTATATAGATACAGAATTAGCACTACCCATGTATAATGCACATCCTTAATTTTCCCTCAAAAATTTGGGGAAAAGTACACATTATATACAACAAAATATGATAAATGTCAACCACCAGTCCTGTCCCCACCACTGTAGGGAACTGTAGGGCTGTGGCTGCCTTAGAATCTGGGTGGGTCTCCCTGACCTGCATAAGTCAAAACCCCTACCTAGGCCTCTCCTGTGCCAATTGCTTTAAAACCAGGGACATTTGTTCTTTTTGTCTGCTCAGTATCTGTTTTCCCTACTTTTCCAACAGCACCCCGATTTTGCTCTGGGGAGTTCCCACTCTGTCTATCGGAGAGAAGCTTAAAGGGACTGTCAATCCAGACAGCCTGCTTTCCCCCGGCCAAGAGGTGACCACGCATGTGACCGGAGCTTGGCGAACCAGCTGCCCTCTGTCTGGCATCCTGACCCAGGAGGTACCGCCCGCAGGAGCTGATTGATTGGAGTGGGAGTGCTTCTCAGAGACACTGTCTGTTGGTCACTTCTATTTTCCTAGATCCTCAAAGTTATTCTGGTTTTAGAGCCAAATCTTGGCTCTTCAGCCTTTCCTTTGATACACCGTGATGCCCCCGTGTCTCCCCAGGGAAAATCATTCTCTGGCCTTTTGTTAAAACAAAGCCAGTTTCTGTTGCTGTTACCCAAAATCTCTACCTGGCATGCCTGGCCTCCAGTCTATTTTCTGGTTCATTTGTTTCCTTGTGTGTTTTCTTCCATCAGAGAAGGAGCCTTGTCTGCCCTGATCCCAGCAGGATCTCCAGGAGCAAGAACTGTCTGTAACACAGGAGGCTCTCAAGAAATCTGTGTGGGATGAATGAGTGATACACAATTCCCTAAGTAATCAAGTAATCCGCTCGTCAAATCCAGTTACTTTGTGATGAGAAACCGATGAAACGAGATATTTTAGTCAGTCTATTCCTTCGTAAACATGAACGCAAAAACAGAAGGAAAAGGGTCTGTAAGACCTGATCCTCACTCAGAGTTAGCCCTGTTTTCTGCCAAATTTGCCTCAAAATGGAGCAGCCGGGCCAAGACTAGAGAGGACCTTGTGAGACAGTGTATGTATGGTTCAGCTCACTCTGCCCCAGAGACACTGAGCCCTGGGGAGGGTTTGCAGCTGTGGTGGCCACAGTCCCTCCTGTCCCCTCCGCACCCCGGCAGCAGGGACAGCGGCAGGTGACCGGAAGTGATCCTTATGGAAGTGGCTTTGCATATCTGTACCTGCTATGTAATGCATGGTGAATGTGATGTGGGCCTAAAACCTGCCTTGGTTTGAAAAGAATGAGGAGTGACAATAGGGAAGAGTTAGGCTGATAGGATTCTCATAGCCAGTGTTGCTGACAAAGAGAACTGGATGAATACTGAAGACACCGGCACAGTAAGAAGAGGCTCACGGACATCCCACCCCCAGGTAGACACACACAGACCTTGTGTTGGCGGTCTTTAAACACACAGAGGGGATTCAGGGGGAAAGCTCTACAGTACAGAAGTGTCCATTGGCCCTCGCACCTCACGGAGGCCTTGCCGCAGATGCTCGTGGATGCTGGCTAAGGGGATGTGAAGGCTGTGTAGCAGACACTGACTGTGCTGCGTGACTTGAATGCGTTTTCAGATGTGATGTCACAGTCTTCTGAGGTCAATACTGCCATCATCTCCCATTTTACAGATTAGGAAGGTGAGGTCGAGAGAGGTTAGGTAACTTGCTCGAGGGCTGATACTTAATCAGCTTAATTTTTACTGCTTCATCAAGGGCATTCTCACGTGACGCAGGCACTCTTTGTCCTGGGCGTTCGCAGTGATGAGGAACAGGACAGCGACCACAGCAGTTCGGTGACGCTGCCTCACTTCAGAGAGGGAGCTGGTGAAGCGTTGCTGTCCTGCAATAGTGTACACATAGCCCTCTCCAGGTTACAGCACCAGTTCTTCTATTGTTCCCATCAATGCTGACAATAGCTTTATCATCGTCTCCCACTTACAGACCAGAAACTGGGGGATAGAGAGCTTGAGAAACATCCCCCAAGGCTGCAAGGTTATAGCTGGCAGTGCCGGCTCTTCTGACATAAACCCCCATGCTGTTCTCCACAGGAGGCAACCCCACCTCGGACGGACCTGACTCTCAGAGCCACCGTTGCAAAATGTGAAGTGTGCCCCCTTTCGCAGGGGCCCTCGCTTCTTTGTCCACCTCTCTCGACTGCTGTCCACCCCGGCTGCTCCGCCCTCCAGGGCGTCGCCGTGTCTGCCCACCTTCCTTGTCCTCCCCTGCAGCCTCCCTTCCTCAACCCCACAGTAATCACAGTCTGTAAGATACCTTTCCACTTATCATCTCCTTTAGATTTTGATCATCAAACGCTTCAGGGAACAGTTTTCCTTCCCACTTTCCACAAGGAAGATGAGGCTCTGAGAGGTGGCAATTCACCCAACTTCGAGTAGTGGGCCTTTCTTGGGTCTCCTTTCCTTAAGACCTTTTCAGTCCCTACTGGACTAATTCATTAGGAGGTTTAAATGGTGGCCAGCGAGCCCTTTACATCCTCCTTCCAAGAACTGTTAGCTTCATAAAAAGGAATTTTTTATTGTTCTTAAGGTTTTTTAAATACATTTTATTGATTATGCCATTACAGTTCTCCCATTGCCCCCTTCATTCCCCTCCACCCTGCCAACCCCCTCCCACCCACACTCCCCCACTTTAGTTCATGTCCATGTATCATAAGTTCTTTAGCTTCTACATTTCCCACACTACTCTTGCCCTCTCCCTGTCTGTTTTCTCCCCACCGTCTATGCTACTTATTCTCTGTAAAAAAGGAATTAAAAAAAAAACAATGTACCTAAGAAATGACTCCCCTAATCTTGACACTCTTACATCGTGATCATTTGTGCCTCTCCAGGAGAATAACTACACGCAGAATGGAATCTTTGCCATGAAGAAATATAAATTGTCATAATTTTGCAAGCAAAGGTATAATGGGTCTACATCTTTGCCACTTGTAATAAATAAATCTGAATGTTTACATTTAGAAATGACCATGTATCCACTGTGTGCCTTTCGCCTCACGGTGACATTTGCACAAGGCACGTGTCCTCCTCTGAAGCCCCAGACCACAGGCATAATTGAAGACATATGTTCTGATTGGAAACACACAAGTGTATTAACAGAAATTAACTGGATAGAAATAAGTACTCGTGTTTCTTTACATACCCAAGAACATTCTGTAGGATAATTCAATGCCCAATTACAGTAAATTCATAAAGGCTTTTTCAAAAAAGCGCATAAACCTAAGCTTGGCAGGCTGGGGCCTTTGAAGTCCTTTTACCCAAGGAGAGGGCACTTAAAGCTGAGGAAACAGGAAATACCTAGATAAAAAGTTTGTCTCGTTTCCGTGAGGAGGCTGTCCTTCTAGAAGCATTCTTCCAGGAAGCCAGCCCGTTCCCACCTAGAATCAGCATCTCTGATGTTTCCTGAGGAAAATAAATAACCTCTCCCTGTCACGGTGTAGAGGATCACTTAGTAAAAGCTGGAGAGATGGAGCTTGCCTCCTTGATGGTACCAGAGTAAAGGAAGGGGGGCAACTTTGGAGACAGAGCTTGGGGACAGAAGAGGCACATGGGGAGGGTGGGAGTGTGAGCTGGCCAAGGAGGCAGCGGGCGGGGTGGGAGGCAGGTGGCTGAGTGCATCACTGCACTATGTGTGCTGCGAGGCCACCTCGCTGTCCTGGGAAGAACCTACCTGGGCACTGCACACCTTGCAGGACATGTGGGCGTGGGCCAGGACAGCCAGTTATTAGTCCTGAGACTGTGGAAGTGAGACCTTGACATTAGGCCTGTCTCACATTTTGTTCCATTTTGTTCACAGCTCTACCGGAAGCAGCGTGGCCAAAATAGTCTGATTTTGTGTGGGCCACAGATGTCCCCTGGGTGGACTTGTGGTCAAGTCTCAAGCATTCAGTGGGTGTGGGGCTCAGCAAAGGGAAATACACCTCCAATGTCATGGCAAAGCTGTGGCTTCCTTTACACATAGAATTTTCCCATCTCCCCAAATATTAACTGTTTAGTTCAATGCTGGCTGCAGCTATGAAGCACGATGCTTCCATTTTAAGATTACTGCCTACCACGTTCAGCCAAAGCGGACTGCTCACCACATGGAGCCTGCCCTGGATCCAGACCACTCTTTTCATATTTCACCTGTGTGCTCCTTAGTCAGACACCCCTTCCCCAGCTCCTTCTCTCCCCTGGAATCCCCAGCACACCTGTTCTATTCTGATCCGAATGAACTCAGCTTCCCTAGGACCTCCTTCTCTCTGATGAAGCCTGCCAGGCTCAGACAGAGGCAATGCGATATGGAGAACTCACCAAACCCTCAGTGATTCACGTATTTGTCAAAAGCTTCAAGATCCTCTTTGAACCAAAAAAGACATTGTTGTTTCAAAGGGGCCCTGCCCAGTCTCCACACCGATCCCTGGCCAGCACGTGGCTGTGCCGCCCCGCTGTCCATGCAAACGGGCAGTGAGTGGATCGGCACTTCCAGAACGTGAAAATGCTGCGGACAACAGCGCAGCCAAAGGTCCCACCGAGAGTGCCGGCTGCTCAATGTCTGTGTGCCAACATTCTTCCTGAGAACACTTAGTGCCAGAATTTGGAGAGGGGTAAAATTAGTGCTTGCCTTGAACCAAGAAGTTTGATTCTATATTTGTAATATTTAAGAGATCAAAGGAGCTTCTGTTTTCGTAATGAATTTATTTCCATACCTACAGATATTTCAAGAGATCTTTTCCATGCAGGAACTGAGACAAATGTGTTTCTTGGAAGTGTGATGTAACAACTAATAACGTCTGCCTAATTCTGAAGTGTGTGGAGAGTTCACAAAAGCAGTCTTGTAATGCTCTTTTGAGAACTGCAAAATGAAGAAGCAGACCTAAACATAGGCATAAGATAGAAAAACAAGTCATCGTGGTCTAAATATATAAGACAAGGCAATTCTTTTAAACTTCCTGTATAAAATATACCTTAAACCAAAAAGAATGCACTGAATTAACAGTTCTCATCTCAGCTGGCAGAGGCGTGCCATCCTTGGCATAGTGTCAGGTGCACAAGAAAATGCCGGCATCTGACAGGTGGATTCTAAGGGTGTTGAGGGCTGGTGGAGCCCCAAATTTATTTTGCCCCTAAAAAACACTTGTTTCTTCTAGAATTTCTGGGAAACCACATTAGATGGTTAAAAAAAAATCTTTTCTGGGCCTTGCCCTGCTGACAGCCCATAAAAACACACATTCCCTGGAGCTGAGACACTACCCCATCGAAGAAAAACAAAACACCAGAAATTATGTATTTCAAACTGTTAGACAAATGTTACCAAAAGAAGAGCAATGCATAAATGTTTGGAAAGGGGGTGGTAGATTTTTTTAAACACTAAGAATTTTTAAAATAATGATAGTAGAAGTAAAAGAGCATTTATTGAGCATCTTGTATGTTCCATCATTATTCATTTTGGCCTCACAAAACTCCTGCGAGGTAGGTGCTGTCATTTCCCCCATTTGACAGTCAAGGACACTGAAGCATAGAGAGGTCATTAACTTGCCTAAGGCCACAGAGGCAGTCAGCCACCACTGGCCTGTACTCGCCGCTGGGCTCGGCCGCCTGCTCTCTGGGCTTTCCAGGCTGCTAGCACTTTCTAAGTGCTTGCTGTCCTCAAGCACTCTTCTAAGTACTTTACATGTGTCAAATCACTTAATGTTCACAACAGTCGCCGATGAAAGATACGCTATTACAACACCATTTTACAGATGAGGAAAGGAGGGCCCAGAGAGGCTGAGGAAGCTGTCCGAAACCACCCAGCTAGGAAGCACTGCCGTGGAATTCAGACCCAGGCAGTCTGAGCTCAGAAGCCAAAATCTTAATGCTTTCACAATAAAGTTCATGTAGCCCCACCTCAAAAAAAAAGTTCAATCTTACATCTTTGTTTTCTGAATTGTCCCCTACACAAATAAGTTAGCAATTTAAAACAACAGGGAAAATGAATATTTTCTTTATTCACATTAATTTCAAACCCAGGAAAGATTAAAGGAAAACATGGCAAGGAATGCCCACAAGAGGACTCGGTTTTTCATTATCAAATACTAATTAATGTCAGCAGTAATTAGACATGGTGAGTGGAAGATTCTGGGAGGGGTTTTGGTCATGAAGTCAAAAAAATGAGAGGCTGTGGAAAGAAAGAAGCAAAGCAGGACAAGAGCTTCAGGGTTCCTAGGGCTCCAGAATTAATTACGAACTGGAACAGAAATGATAAACGAACCAAGGTGCTATAGCACCTAATTCCTCCCCCACACACACAAAATGAACTTGATGTATGTGAGTTAATCCTCTCTGGTTTACTAAATGTGCCTCCCTTTACCAGCTGTCACTGATGACTGGATATATGTATATCCAGTATGGGTGTGTCCTTCAGAGAGGCGTTGGAAGAATGAACAGAAATGCATTGTAGACATTTAAACTTTCATTTTTTAATGAGTAAATATATATGGTGCCCTTACAAAATAAGAAAATAATTTCAGCTCTTTTTTTAAAAGATTTTATTTATTTATTTTCAGAGGGAGGGGAAGGGAGGGAGAAAGAGAGGGAGAGAAACATCATCAGTTGCCTCTCATGTGCCCCCAACCTAGGACCTGGCCCACAGCCCATTCATGCGCCCTGATTGGGAATCAAGCCAGAGCCCTATTGGTTTGCAGAACAATGCCCAACCCACTGAGCCACACAGGGCTAATTTCGGCTCTTGACTGAACTATTAGACAGTTGTTTGGGAAGATGAGGAAGTGATTCCTCTTGGTGGTTGTGATAACTGTTTCTCTAAACTTCAAAAAACTCTCCCCTCCTTCTCACTCCCCATCTTATAATACAAAATGAACACTGTACCAAATGGTTGTCTCTTAACAGCTCTGTACTTACAAATAATGAATGACACCACCAGCTGAATGTCAGTGCATCAGTCAGGACAGAATGGGTTAGGCTGCTGTAACAAACACTTCCTCAACACACACGCAGACACACACACATCTCAAGAACTTAGCACAACGAAGGTTTGTTTATAACTCATACTGCATGTGTACTGTGGATTGCAGGATGTGGTGATGGGGGTACTCATCTCATTGTAAACATTCAGGGGTCCAGACTGCTGGGAACATTTCTAGAGAAATTTTTCCCTGATACTGGAAGAATGGGAACAGACTGTGCGCAGCTGTTAATTGTGCCTTCCAGACATAACGTATGACTTCCACTCACATTTCATCGACCAACACAAGTCACATGATATACTTTAAAAGAGTCAACAAAACACAAATTTAGCATGATCCCAGGAAGAAGGACAATGGGACTGTTTACTTACGTAGAGCCCTAATGACTATGATGTTCAATAAGGGAAATTGGATGTCAAAATCAGGAAGTTGTGATAAACAAAAGGTTCGCCTTTAACTCTGTGGATCACAAGTTAAAGACCTGTGTGAATTCTTATCCAAGAGTGATGATAAGTCATGTTTCAGTAGGTGGCTGGGTACACAGGGGACAGGCTGGATGAAGCTGGTGGTGGCCAGTGAATGCACAGTAGAGACAAGAACAACAAAAACCAACTGTTCGGTAATCAGTTTAAGAACTTGCAGCTGAGTCCTGAGGTTGACAGGTGCACGTGGGCTGAAGTCTCAGACAGAGTAGCATGTGTAGATTTCAGGACAAGGAGGAATTTGAAACTCCTTT
>PVKM010025102.1:15000-20141 GCA_004027735.1 Carollia perspicillata
TTGAAGGATGGGTTTTGAAGGGATATTTGTGTACCCCTGTTCAGAGCATCATTGTTCACAACAGCCAAGGGTGGAAGCAACCCAACTGTCCATTGATGAATGAATGGATCATTAAAATGTGGTATATACATATGATGGAATAGTATTCCACCTTGAAAAGGAAGGAAATTCTGACACAGGCCACAACATGGATAAACCTTGAAGACATTATGCTCAGTGAAATAAGCCAGTCACGAAAGGACAAATACAAGGTTCCACCTATATGAGGTACTTAGAGTCGTCACCTTCACAGAGACAAGAAGTAGAAAATAGTGGTTGCCAGGAATTAAGGGGTGGGCAATGGGGAGTTTCTGTTTTATGGGGACAGAGTTCTAGTTTTGAAAAATGAGAAAGTTCTTGAGATTGATGGTGGCGATGCTTGCATAATAAGGTGAATGTATTTATTAAGACAGAACTGCACACGTAAAAGTGGTTAAGAAGGTAAAAAACTTTGTTAGGTGTATTTTACCACAAATAAAAATTATAATTAAAAAAATTCAACATCCTTGAAAGGAGAAGGATATTATTCAAATAATAAATCATTAGTTCTGTGAGTTTGTATTTCAGGTAGGGGATAGAAGAACACAGGTCAAAACCCCCTAAGGAACCCAGGATTCACAGATGGCTAAGAAACCTGCTCGAGGTCAGGGAGCTAGTGCGAGCTAGGGCCAGCATCCGAAAGTCAGCTGACTCTGACGCCCCGCCCCCTCCGCCCCGCCCCGCCCCTCCGCCCCTCCGGCTCATTCCTGTTGGATATGAGGAAGGATGAGCAGAGAGTCAAGGTGCCTGTGGGCTTCAAGTAGGGGTTACTGAAGAAGGTAGCAGAGGTGACAAAGATGGGAAGTCCAGAGCAGGATGCTGTTGGAGAGGGGCAGGAGAAAGACGAAGGGCTCGGTTTAGAATTAGCCGCCTCTGAGCGGATGGAAGGCAGCGGGCTGTGGGAAATGCCAGCCTGGCACTGGAGAGGGTGGGTTTTTGGCAACTGTTGTGGAGCTAATTAGTGAAAGCAGAACGTAGATAAGCTCAGGGGAGAGAGAGAGAAGGGGAAAAGGCAGAAATAGGGAGAATGAGGGAAGCCAAGAGCCAAAGCCAGAACCTGGAAAAATGCCTGCGCTGTGTCTAAAAAGCAAACGAGGGAGCAAGCAGGGCCGCAGACTGAGAGGACCAGCAGGGTGGGCGCGGTGGCAGCCCCAGGCGGAGCCTTCCGGCCAGGCAAAGCTCAAGTTCAGGAGCCGGTCCTGCAAATTAATACTTGTGTGGACATCCCTGGCCCCACATTTGTGGACCATTTATAACAATGATTTGAGGTCAGTAGAGAAGAGCTGTTCTTTTCCTTTTATAGATAAGCAAAGTGAGCCACAACAATTTTGGTCAATTTCTAAAGGTCGTGGACCAACATTTAAGTCCAATCTTCTTAGTTCAGATTCCCTTTTCTTTCCTATGAAGGGGACGAGGGAGTGACAGCCAGGTGCAAGCGATAAAGGCTGCATCATTGGTAGGACAAAAATGTTACTAAAGCCAAGTAAAAGTTAATCTGCTTTTTATATCAGCGCGCAGCAGCCATCCTAAACAAAATGCACTTCCCTAAAAAGTCTTCCGGGGTCTAGGTTCTCAGCAGTTGCAGCAGTTATCGGCGAGCTTTACTAATGTGTGTGGAAGTGTCGAAGGCACGCACTGGAATTACTCCCCCTCCACCGTCACTGTCCTCCATAGGGAAGTTAATTAGGACAGTCCCCAGTTATCCCGGCCTACGTGAACTCACATACAGCAGACATCTGGGGAGTAAGTTGATAGCGCTGTTCTCAAGTTCCCTCTGGGCCCCTTTCTTGTCTCCAGCCCTATGATACAGCATGCTGGTGTGTTTCCAGAGCAGATTCAAAATAAACCACAGATAGCACAGTGATGCCCTCGATGAAGAAACAGAGCTTGTGTTACTTCAATTTTGTCATTTCATACGACCACTTGGAATTTTTCTTTGTATTTAAAATGTAAGAGAGTGAAAGACTGCCAACAGAGACATGTAATATTTTTTGTCTGGTAAGTGCAAGTTTTAGTTCACACCTGAAATAATTTACTGTACTTTAGTAATATCTTTAAAATGAAAATGCATCCTTTTTAATAGAAAAATAATGGTTATTGATGATCGGTGATATTTACCCACCAACATTCATGTATGCCCACATATACAATATTAAGGCTACAGCTTTCCTATGTCTAAACACCTATATTTAGTAACTGTATCTTTTCATATGTGTGTTAATGTGGTTTCACTTATGTAAGTATATATTTGTCCATTTACATCTATGAGATCAAACAGACGATGGCTGGCAGTGATCTTGGGAAGAAAATTCTGACATACGAGTGCAATGTGTTTTCATTACGCATCATTGGGTGCATGGACCGCACTCAATCCTCACAGAATTTACTGCAAAATGCAAAAACAAGCCCACTGTCTCCTAGAGGTTAAGAGGGGCTCACTTTCCAAAATTAAAAGGAAATAAATAAAAGTCCTAATATCAAAGGACATACAGGCAAATGTGGTCTTAAAACAGAACCAAATGCATTTTGACGTTATCTCCAGATAAGTATTAAATGGTTAAAGGTCTCGGTAAGCACATTCTAACCAAAGACCCAAACACTCCCTAGGGAATGTTCCAGATAAGTGCATTACATTGAAAGGATCTTGATCGGTGTGCCTTCATGTGCCCAAGGAGGGTCCTGAACCTGCCAGTACTTGACCTATCAGACAGTCTGGGGTTTGCAGGACAAATCTAGGTCAGACCTTGAGTCCCAGGCCAGGATTGGAGTTGCTTTAGGGAACCCTGGAGAGAGGGCACTTTGTAGTCTCTGTGGAATCCCTTTAAGTTTTAAACCGACTTGAGAGCATAGGAGCCCAGCTCAGCCCAAATCTCTCCTGGGCCCCATATGAAACCCCCAGTGGACTTCCAGAAGCTCCCCATTCCCCCAAGTCTTGAACCTTGACCAATCCTAGAGAAAGTGAGAGTGGTGCACGCAGGCTGGTCTCACCCAGTGAGAACTCTAGAGTTCTGGATTCAGAGCTGTCTCAGAACTCATGCCAAGGCTCCCTGTGGTCTTTTGTTAGACCTGGTACCAAGTTCTGCAGGACGGCTAGTTCTCCTGTGATTTTTCACGGCAGATGGCTCTCCTCCGAGAAGAGTGGAGGCAGGCCCGCGCTGCTCTGCTGCGGCTCCACGGAGAGGCGACAGAGGCACAGAGTGGACTCAGCAGCCAAATCCTCCCACTTTCCCCTAGCTGATTCTGCACAGGCTTTCTGCTACACCTTTGAGTTTCCTGTGCTCATTATGTAGGTTACATATTCGGCTCAATGTGTTTTTTTTCCTAGGGAAATATATAGGACTCCTGGAGGAAGCATTGCAGACATAAATATACTAACTTTTTGTTGAGGCTGTGGGTTCTGTGAACAATGGCACTTGTCGAGATGAACAGAACAACCAAGAAGTGTGTTGCCTTTTTTGTATTAATATTGCAAATACTCTTTATTGTTTACTCCACATCTGTTTCTAAAGAGCTCAAAGGCTTTTCAGATAATTTGTAAGAGGTTCCCAACCCACTGGCTGCACCAAGATCAGTGTGGGAAGCTAGGTCTAAGGCAGCTGGAGGGAGATCCAGTCTTCTACATCTTTGTCCTGCAAAACCAGGACAAATTACCATAGATCTTTAGCCAGTTAAAGAGACATGGAGAGATCCCCATGACAGGGTTATTCTCAGCCACAGACTCTAGGTTTCACTTTGATTTCAAGAAGCAGGGCCTCTGTCGCCAGGTCCTCCCTGAAGTGGCAAGCAGCCTCCTTTCTGGGCACAACATCTCCCATGAACAATGACAAGTTTCAGACTGAATATAGCTCACTTCTCCATCTGTTTTGTAATGCTTTTAGAACATCGTTTTTTTCTGTTCCTCATGGTAGAGTACCCCGCACAAAATAGATGCTCAATGAAGAGTAAATCTCAATTAAATTCTCTCCATTGTAATTGTCATTTCTGTGAGTTCTATGACCCGCAATCTCTTAATTTGGATAAGAAGGGTAGGCAGAGAAAATGTGAAACTGTTTGGGACCACTGGGAGCTTGGGCAGGGAGCTACATAGGGCCTAAGAACAACAGAATATGTAACTCTCACTTTTATTTGGGCCTCTGTGCCCTTTCGCTACTTAAGGAGAGCTGTCAGGTGACAGTGAGTCAGAACAGGAAAGTCCTATGTAAGGGGCCTCAGAGTCCATTTACCTCTATGACCCCCCTTTATCATGGGGAACCATGCATTTCAAGGAAGCTGTAATTTGTAAGGATAGTCCTCTTGATATGCTGCCCAAGTTGTCTTCCCCAAAAGAGAAATAAAGGACAGGTGGAGGGCACGCGTCTTAAGTCTGGCTCCCCTGGAAGCAGGCTCTGCTTGTGACTGAGGCAGAGTCTGGAAGGAAGTTGACTGAGGAGTGCTCTGGAGTGGACACCTGAGTCGGGGGTGGGCAGTGAAGGCAGCAGGACTGGGCAGAGGGAGAACTGATAGCAGCAAAGGCCTGGGCTGGTCTCCAGGGAGCTCTGGAGCCAGGATGGCCTTTAGAGTTGGTCTGACTTGAGGCAGGGAGGTTGGAGTGTGCTCTCCTCAGATTCCTATGTTGAAGCCTTAACCTCCAGTACCTCAGAAGATATATGGGACTGTATTTGGACATAGGACCTCTAAGAGGTCGTTAATGTTAAATGAGGTCAAACGGGTAGGCTCCGATCCAATGTGATTGGTGTCCTTATAAAAAGAGGAAGAGACACCAGGGATGGGTGCTTAGAGAAAAGGCCATCAGAGGACACAGGGAGAAGGTATTCCACCTGTGAGCCAAAGAGATAGGTCTCAGAAGAAATTAACCCTCCTGGCATCTTAACCTTGGACTTCCAGCCTCCAAACTCTGAGACCGTGAAAGTCTGCCACCCAGGCTCTGGCACTTTGTTATGTCAGCCCCAGCAGACTAATAACACACACACACCCCTGGCCAGTGTTTGAATGTGAGTAGTCACCAGGGAAGGGGTGTCCTGTTGGGTGAGGAGGGGTCCTTTTGCCTGAAGCATTTCTTTCTC
>PVKM010025103.1:0-20131 GCA_004027735.1 Carollia perspicillata
AAAATAACAGCCCCACCCTCCTGAAGGGAAGAAGAGTGCTGCCCAAAGTGAATTGTGTACATGACTGTGAGAACCTACAGTGACTCGTGACACAGCCAGGAAGGTGGAAGCCCTGACCAGATGACTCCGTGTTGCTGGGAACTCTTGCCCTGACTAAAGATGGCAGCCAAAAGAGGGTCAAAGACACGGGAGCTGACAAAAGTGGTGGACACTAATGCACCATAGGAAGACCCAGATATTAGATCATGCGGGAAGTTCTAAACTGAGCATTTAAATTAGGGCAGGCTGCCACGAGGTCTAGAAGTCAGGAGGTCTGCCTATAGGTCTGTTTGTGGGTCTTCCCAGGAGGTGTTCAGAAAGATCTGCAGAAAAGGCTGCCATGAGGTTGGGAGGTCTGTCTGGAAGTCTGCCTGGGAGGTCTGTTTGGAAGTCTGCCTGCAGAAGACTGTGGCAGAGCTGATGGTGCCGCAGGCACCTCCCTGGCCACCCGAGACTCCTGAGACATGCTTGGAGATAAACTGTGACTGGGAATACTGAGCTGCAGACTTCTGCTTTTCTGAAAGACAGTACCTCTGAGTGGTGGATTCTGAAGCTGGCCTGGTTTGGTGGAGGAAATCAGGACTATTTGGTTTTGGGTATTTTTAAAGGAAACAGGACTTAATGGCCACAATCTGCCATTCTAAATCTGTATAACCTTTAAACAAACAACACTTTTCCTTTTTTACTAATCTCTTGCCTTGGGACTTACGCTTTTTGGTGGTGAGCAATTGAACCCCACAGCAGTTTCAGGACACCAGTGGCAGGGTTCTATAACAACAGGGAACCCCCCAAAAATGAAATTCTGGATTGAGCTGTAACTGATGATTTGGGATGGAAATTGCTCATAGAAACTATGAATGCATTTATTGAATAAAAGAAAAAATCACCAGAACATGGTGATTTTTCTGGGTGCTTGATGACTAAAATTTAATTCATATTCTCAGTGATGTAGAAGAACTCATATTCTTCTACTGAAATTTCCAAGTAGAAATTGTAGATATATTAGGATTGTTTAG
Source organism: Carollia perspicillata (assembly GCA_004027735.1). Lineage (NCBI taxonomy): Eukaryota > Metazoa > Chordata > Mammalia > Chiroptera > Phyllostomidae > Carollia > Carollia perspicillata. Next base: position 1,056 of record PVKM010025103.1, read on the forward strand.
TGAGGTCTCTTACATATAATGAAGAAGATAATGGTCAAGAAACTAATTTTATATTTTGAAATACATGTACACTGAGGAATAATAAAGTACCCACATTTTAATAGCAATTTTCATTTGTTATGGCTGATATGAGAAATCCGATAAGAAAGGACTGATGGAACATTGATGCTTATATCAACAGTTGTATTTCTTCTTCATTTAGTTTCTTAATCACTGCATTGCTGAAACACTACAGTTTCTCCTGAGGTCTAACACCAACTGAGTGTAGGTGAAGCTATAGGAACTCTTCATTCCAATTGAATTAACCTTTCAAATTCATCAAATAGGCACAGTTTCCAATAATTGGACATTTTATTGACTAAACTAATTGATTTAAGTATTTAGAAAGCATAGCTGTGGTACTCACAATCTCTGTAAATTTAACAAGTCTTATTGAAATGTAATGTTTGAAAACAAAAATACCTCTAAGGAGCATAGGAAAATCTACAAAGTCAACTCATTTTTCCTTTCATTTTTTACTTACTTATTCAACAAATACTTTTTAAATACCTACTGAGTTTACAACTAGGAATTTACAAATATAAAGCAGGCATAATTATTATCTTATTTGTCCTTGCGCTTATGGCTAGGGACTGGTGGGTGACCACCATGTTACAGTGCCCTCAGTGTGAGGCAAGGAGGTGCTATGGAAGGGCATGAGTGGCACACCTAACCTAGACTGGAGTACAGGTGAAGGTAGAGAACAGGCCAGGCTTCCCAGAGGGAGTGACCAAAGCAGCTGGGAGGAGATGGGGAGAGGATGTTGTAACACATGCAGGACCGATTTTCCACTGTATCAAAAAAAAAAAAACAAAAACAGAAAAGAAGGAGGAGGAGAGCAGGAAAATGTATGATTTCCATGGCAAGAATCTGAGAGAATTCTCATCCCATGGTTTTTTGTGTGTGCGTGTTTGGTTGGGTGAGTGTGTGAGTGTGTTGCAGGAAACTGCAATACAATCACATCTTAAGAGTGAGAAAGAAAAATCAGAGGGGGAAATACCAGCAGGGAAGGTTGTGTGAGGGAGATAGAAGGATTGAGAAAACTAAAGCAAATCTGAAATAGCTGCTAGAAAGAACCAGAGAGTGAGAACACCTTAGAAAAAAATAATAGGATTGCCAAGAGCATCGAGGGGCCAGTTAAGACTAGAGATTGTGACCTTTCAGAGGCATAATTTCCCATAGTTCTGTGATGTTGACCAGCAGGAATCCACTGCCAAGGTGTAGAAACAGAGGAAATGGAGAGACATATGACTGAGAGTAAGGTTTTTTTTTAGGCTGGAGTGTTAAAATAATCACAGGCAAAGAGTGAGTTCAGACACATAAACCATGCGGTCTCACCTGCAAAGGAAAATGGAAGTCTGAGTGAGACTGGCGGAAGGGTTCAAGGTAGTGTGAGTCTCAGCAGGGTCAAAGATCAAATCCAAAGAAGTATGCGACTCACTAAGAGGACTGAAAGATAAGAATTGGTGGAGGTCAGCATGTGAATTTACACTTGGTAGGGGAACAGTTCTTGATGACACAGTGCAGTGTGTGTCTAACGGAAGAGATGGCTGAAGTGAAGTCAAAGGAAAGGGCTGTGGAGGAGGAGCCCTGGGTGTCAGGGGACACATCCATGCAGGTGTGGGAGTCACACGGGAGGATATTAGGATGTGAGGTGTGATAGAAGACTGAGCCCTGTGATAGGCTCGCTAATGAAATGATAACCGGACAGCATGTCTCTCACAGAAGCAGAGTTTTAAAAAAGATGCCGGCGGAATGACAGCATGGGAAACTGGGTGAACACCAGCCCCACCTTCTGCCCCTGCTGGGGAAATGTGCAGCTTCTCCTAGAGAAGGTATCAGTGTCTCACTGTCCTCAGGAGAGAGCCTCCAGGAGGAAAGGTCAAGGGTTGAGGATTTAGATAGCAGGAGGTACCAGGACGTGCCCGTAGTTACCAAATAAGGCACTGCCCATATCACTTGGTACTTAGGACTTTAGGACTTGCCAAGGGCTTCCTACTGCAGGCAGGCACCTACAACTCTCTGCCAAGGGCTTTCTGTAACTGCAAGGGCTTTCTGTTACGCAGGGCAGACAGAAGGGGTGGGGGAACTTATGGCCCCAGGATCAATCCTTAACAAACAATGGAAGGAGGTGGTGGGTATGTGCCCCATGTTCCTTTGTATCCAGATAAGACAACTCCACGGTAAGTTCTACACAGTTTACCAAAGTCCCAAAGAAACCTAGTTGTCCACACTTGCTAAGTAGTGCAGCCTGCGTTGGTTTCCTTCCTTTGCCTGTCCATGCCCCTACTCTCTTAACTTCCTGGGATTGGGGCTGCTGGGTAAAACACCGGATGCCCAACTATACTTGAATTTCTTATAAACAGTAACATATTTTTTAGTTAAGTATGTTCCAAATGTTGCATGGGACATAACTTATATTAAAACATTTTCTTGGTTACTCGAAATTCCAATGTAGCTGAGCTGCTGAATTTTTCAGTAGTTTCCCTGAACCGTGATTTTGCTTTCCACAGTGTCAGTTACCTGCAGTCAACACAGTTTGAAAATATTAAATGGAAAATTCCAGAACTAAACAGTGCATCAGTTTTAAATTGTGTGCCATTCTGAGCAGCATGATCAAATCTCATGCTGTCCTACTCCATCCTGCCCAGGATATGAATCACCCCTCCATCCAACATCACCACGTTGCATATACTGCCCACTTGTTAGTCACTTAGCCATCCTCTTTGTTATTAGATTTGCTGTCCTGGTATCACAGTACTTGAGTCCAAGTAATCCTTATCTTAGTTGACAATGGCCCTAGGTAGTGATGCTCGCAATTTGAATATGCCAAAGAGAAGCCATAAAGAGTTTCTTTTATGTGAATAGGTGCATTCTTTACTTAAAGAAGGAAAAAATATTGTATGCTGAGCTTGCTGAGCTCTACAGTAAGAACAAATCTTCTATCTATAAATTGTGAAGAAGTAAAAAGAAATTCATGCTAGTTTTGTTGTCAGACAAAGCTGTAAATCTTCTGGCCACAATGCCTGATGTGTGACTTGTTAAGATGGAAAAGACACTAAATTGTGGGTGGAAGATATGAACAGAAAACATGTGCCAACTGACAGTAAGGTGTTGCCCTGGAAAGCATTGAGCCTATATGAAGGCTTCAGCAAGGGATCCTTTGAAATGAGGAAAACCAAGCCATTTAATACAAGTAAGGGATGCTTACACAGATTTAGGAATAGGCTTGGACTGAAAAATATAAATATTACTGGAGAATGAGAGGGAGTAAGAGAGAGATCACATTCATGTAACTTTTATTACAGTATAGTGTGATAATTGTTCTATTTTATTTTTAGTCATTGTTGTTAATCTATTACTGTGCCTAATTATAAGTTAAACTTTATCATGTACAGGAAGAACATAGTACATATGTTACAGAGCTCACCAAAACTGTCAGAAGATGAGGGCCCATCCACATAGGGCCTTGGTAAAAGACCCAACAATTAATGTTGGAAGGAGCAGATCTTTATTTACAACATTCCAATTTTGGGGGACCTCGGAGTACCTCAGTTTGGAGCCCTCCTTTCCCACAAGACTCAGCACTTCCTATGCTCCCCACCATGCTATAAGCCAGAAACGCCAAAAGTTTCCCTTTTCCTTACCTGTACAGGATCTGGAACACATTGCCTCCCTATAAAAGTCCAGGAAAGCATGTTCTGTGTTAGTCTGGATCATGGTGAAACTCAGAAAAGGCACAAGTCTTAACAGCCCAGGTAAAATCCAGGTATAGCAGGACAGGATCTTACAAGGAAGTCCTTTGCAGCTCTCTAGGCCGCCTAGCCTCCTTCCTCACTACAAACTACATCCCACCTTTCTTCTTCTTTCTAAGTGATGTAGCCAAGCCACGTGGTCCAGAGCCCACACAGGCTGCTGCACTTGAGTTTAAATCCTTAACCCTGATCCTCCTCCTTAACCCCATTTCCAACTCCTTCTACAGTTGGCTATTTCTGCCAGTGCTCTAGTCTCTTCTGCCTTTCTTGACTGCCATTGTTAGTCCAGGCAGGCTTAGCCCCCTGATGCAGGCCAACAGACTTCTTCTCTCACATAGGTGCAGCAAGCCCCTCTGGATACCTCAGGAGTCAAAGTCATGTCCATCTTGCTGGCTCCAAGCATCTGCCTCAGCTACTTAACATATCTATGAAGCTAGCCTTTATTGATATGCAAAGTAACTCTCAGTGGCTGTCCTCTGCTTCTCCCTCTCCCAAGCCATCTTAGTGGGGGACTTCCCCATTCTGGGGACCTCTATATTCCCTGTTACAGATACAGCGTTCGGTATTAACCATAGTTTCAGGCATCCACTGGGGTTCTTGGAATGTATTCCCTGAGGATAAGGGAGGACTGCTGTTCTGCTAACTCTGGAACCCTATCTGGGATTGCTTTCCAAATAATCTACTTGTAGTCATATCCTTGCCTCAGGGTCTGCTTCTGATAGAGCCCAAACTAAGACAGCAAAAACTACCCTGGAGTAATAAACTTTGAAGAATTGAAGAACAGACTTCAGAAGCAACATTCAAATCAGATTGAAAGGATAAAGGGCTGTTGATCTAACACCAGCTATAAACTAGCAATCAGGAAAAGGCCCCAGACTAGACTCAGTACATTTAGCCTAATTAGTAGAAGCTGCCACCTCATCAGGAAAGCACCTGTTATCCAGTCACCTTTATTAGACTCAATGCCATGTGTCATTAGCACATGAGTGCCGTGATGATGCTCTATTGATTCCATCATCACATGACCTAACATCTATCACTGGAGAAGAGCCTCTGTTTCAATAAAATAACATAACTGATTAGGAAAGGGGTATCCGTGCATCCCCAGTGCTTCCCTTGACCCGCCCCTGCCCAGCAATTAGTCAGACTACATTACATCAACACTGGGGACCTCAGGTGCATTATTATTAATGAGCTTTCCCACGGAGGCTTGTTTGTTAATAATTTGATTAAAACCCCGAGTGTTTACTTGTTGCTCTTCCTCTCGAGAGAGCCCTCTGCAAATTCTGGATAGGCACTAATTCACCCATTCACCCCAGTAACACCAACATTTTCCAAGCTGTTATTTACTGAGCCCGGATTCCTTGTTTCCAGGAAACCCTCCAAGCCTTAATGGAAGTGTGGTTTCATTTCTCATCACTGTAAAAATAAGCCTTTCATAGTATCTGCATCTCCTCAACATGCCTGGTGATTTCTTTGTCTTGAATTTCAATGGCAGTTCAGTTTGTTTATTACTTTTGTTCATGTGCAGTGAATACAAAACATTAGTGCTAATAGGAAGTTGTGTTCAATTCAGGTAGAAAACTTGTTCAAGTATTGAACAAAACTGCTAGATTATGAGTATGTGCTAACTTCTCTGAATATGTAAAATGATGTCCCATCAATGCCATCTAATTTGGACAGTCACACTATTATTATGTTACTGTAATACCAGACTCTTTCATCTCGGCAACATATAGTGGCAGTGGCAGTATCAGCAAACCTGAAGGCTGCCGACAGCACCTGAGTCACTGGGGAATGCAGTGAAGTTCACTTTATAGAAAATGATTCTCACTTTTCCATGCATTCCACAGACTTCTGTTTGATTTTCATGTCGAGCCTATTGACTTCAAAGTGTCCTTTCAGGATCACTCAGAAAGCCAGACACCCATTGTGTCCTGATTCCTAGACTTTGCTCCACGCTCGGCACTTGTTTGAAATCTGTGGGGTGCTGGCTAGAAGAAGCTCAATAAGCAGCAGAGAGAGACAAGTGTCTGGCCTCCAACCTCCTTTCTGAAATGATTACAAAACCAAGTAGAGACTGGGGAACTGGTTCTCATCTTGCCAATGAGTCATCTTCTGAAATGAGTCTTTAGATCCAGCATGGCAGGAGAATGGCTGAAAGGAAGGTACTTTATAGAGGGCGCTCACATGTCTCAGCCCTGTCTGCACAAGCTTCACTGTTTTGAAGTCTCAGGAAATTAGACCGACACCCATTTGGAGGAAAATAATCTCCTGATGTATACATTGTTGAATTGCTGGAATATAAATGAAAGATCAAGGTGGATGAAGACAGCTATCAGCATTAGCTTTCATCACAAACTCCTGATTGGATTTCAGAATTTCTCTTGTCTAATGGATGAATGGCAGAAAGCCTGCCCACAAGAGTTGTAAGGGTTCCAAGAGGATGCATAGAATGCACCGAGCTTCCTCCTATCTGCTTCTTTCCAAGGTCAGCATTGTTCTAATAATAAGGATCAGATGATTTTACTATTAATGTACAACTCAGTCCAATACGTAACTTTATGAGGCCAGCCTGAAGAACCACAGTGCTGCTGTTTCTTTTCCTTGGCCCATGTGGCGGTTCCCACAATGTATTTGACCGTGACACGATAAGAACATAGGCTGATCATGATAGGCATGAGAGGGCCACGGTGACAAGGCATCCCAGGCTATCACCCAATCAGCTTAACTATTTCACTTAATTCATTTCATTTAACTATTAAGTGCATTCTGAGCAATTTTTACATAATTCGGTGTCTAGATTATACTTAAATGACCTGAAGGCAAATTGTTGAAATGTGCAAAAATTCAGATAAAACAGGAATTCAGTATTCTGTTTTATGGAATTCCACAGTTCATTTTTAAAAATCATCTTTTCTTTATCACTTGAACCTAGCTAGGCACACTGGTGTTTACCAAGATGAAAGCTTTTCACAACGCCGCTATCTTCAGACCAGTACACATTGGTACCCTTTGTACCATCTGTTTCACAGGGTTTGAGAAAGACCCCAGTTGGAAAATAAGAATTCATAGGCATCTCCCTCAGAGCCTTCCGGACCTCACTTGCTGCTGTTTGTAGAGCACCCCTCAGAGTAGGCCTGGAGCTGGTTGGTGCTACACAGTTTTTTTCCAAAGACCCCGGGCAAGGGCCACCTCATTTTAATCTGGGCAATGACCCTTCTGAGCAAGTTCCAGATAAATTTAGTGATTTACAAAAGCTTTTATCAGTCTCCTGATGGCTTTTACAGAGTGAAACACTACATGACCCATGTGATTTGTTTTCATTTACAAAGGTGCAGAGGCTTTGAATTTAAAAATGGAACGTTTTCTTCTCGTGCCAAATGTAAACAATTTAACATCCATTTCCCATCCAGCTATTTTACCAGTTCAAAAGAGTTTATATGAATCTTATCTGTATTATATTTCCTGCTGATTGGCAGTGCCTCCTACTTCAGCTGGGAAGCCAAAAATGTGCTGGCTCAGATTTGAACAGGAAAGGAATAACAAAGAAAACTGGGAAATAAATGTAATGAGTGGTTACGGGGTGCTGAAAACTATACTTATCATTTCTCATTCTCGAAGAGTTGGTGCTGCCATATTGATTTATGCCTGGGAAGTCTTTTAGGGAAACACACAACAAAAGCTTCAGATTATTTTGTCAACAAGAAAACACAGTTTACCTTATCTTCAAAGTCCCCATCTATTCCTGATTTGAGCAGTTCCATATTCCTTGCTTGCTGAGATCTCTCTGAGCCCTGGAGGAGATTTGCACTGGATACAGTAATTCACTCTAAAAGATAAAAGCCCCCAGAATGTTACAGGCTGTTTTTCAAGGCCAGTGTAGTGATTCTGTGGGGACCAGGAGGAGTCCAGAGAATGAAAAAGTGTTGTGGTTCTTCCAGGCCGACTGACAGCCAGTTTACTGAGCCCTCGAGAGCCATTTTTCTTTCCTTCTAGAATGGAAAAGACATTTATTTGGCCCATTGTTTGAAGACTTAAGTCTCTTTCTCACATTCAAGGTCTGCACAATTGGAAAGGAGAGGAGGGAAAGAACAAAATTAGCTGTCTAGACATTTCCTAGTGGAGTATCGTGTTTATAAGCCATTTTCCTTGCCTTGTCCTAATAACACATTAGGAACTGGGATAAAATGCTAAATCATAAACTTGGCCCCTATTGTAAGGAGGACAGGCAAGAGTTACGTTTTTTTAAATCAAACATTAAATTTTTCTTCAAGGTCACATTAATTTCTATGAATGTCTCTTAAAATCCCTCTTCTAGCTGTCTTTTCCAGAAATGTTCTCATTTGCTCTTGGCTTCCACCCCCACATTCCCTTACACTCCTCAACCTACACCTCACCCCCAATTTCCTCTCCACTTTCAAACCTCAGTTTAACTGGACTTACCAAGCATGTGGAGTGTGAGTTATTTTTCAATAAATACCCTGGCTTTCCTGTCACTTGGCATCGTGACTATCACCACCATTTAACAGTTGGATGCTGGCATTAACAATGAGATGTAATGTAACTTGAGTACTGATTAAAAAGGATAGATGTAAACGTGCTTTCTGGGGCTCTCCAGGCAAGATAGACACAGTAGAAAGGGCATTACAGGAGTCCCAGTTTCCAATCCTTGAGTAACCTTTCCGAGCATCCATATTATTCAGCTCTAACATGAGGCCATGGAGCCTGATAACCTAGTAAATGTCTGATCCTTGAAAGTGTTTTTTAAAACTTTTTGGATTTGTGTTTCCAGGAAGCTGACTTACATTCCTGAAAATAACTCCTTGCCATTGGATGCCTTTGTTATGAGGACTATAAAGTGTTGTACTAGAATTAGAATACACGGGTACTGATCTTTGTATTTCAAACTTGTTGATTGCTCTTGGTTCACCAAGTGTTCAACCACCAACTAACTTCTCAATCATCATTCAACACACCAGTGCCCTGAGTGATGGCACTAGCCACCATCTCTGATACAGTGACAGTGACATTCTGAAGAGTAAATACGGCAGTACATATGATGTCAAAATAACTGGTAAACTAAAGCTCACCAGCCAGGAATTGTGAACATTTGACCATTCCTTAGCCTCTCGTTCTTTTCTCTACACCGTGATGTGGGCTTTCTCTCTCTTTTATTTTTTTGCCCAATCAACACACACACACACACACACACACACACACACACACACACTGATTTCCTGTCCCTGTATTTATATATGGTTTCTATTTGAAAGGTCATCAATTATTTGGACAATGATAAGCTATTTTATTAAACAGTAACCTCCAAATATTAAGTAATCCTAGGGAGGAATACTCTCATTAAGTTCATTTGATAACATGCAGTGTATGTAGTATAAAATTGAATGGCACACCACTTCCTCAGCCTCCAAAACCCAGCCTCAGGTAGAACATCTTAGGAGAAGATTATGTTTATGGAAGGCACGAATTTATTTAAATGATATACCTAAATACATATAGTTTGCTTCTTACCAAGCCATTTGTCCTAGAGCAGTATTGTTTTGCTCAAATTAGGTGTTCAAAGAATATCAGTTCATTTAAAACAATGGTGGATAAATGAATAAGTCACTTTTATATTAATATATATTGCACTGGCAACTGAGTGATGAATGGTGGTTATTGTGGTGCCTACTTCACTCAAGATGGAGAAATAATATCAATGTGTCTCATGTGATAATTTTTTCACCTGTTTGTTTACTTCTGCAAGGACAAACCATTAAACATATTAGGTTCATACACTATTTGGGCATCTTTGAGATTCAAAACTATACAGAGCTCTGTCCTAAAGCCTATTAGATAGATAATTTGATGCTTCATCCATGTCTAGTGGAAACAGCTATTAGGTTCATTGATGACAGACATTGGCTGGACTGGTGCTTTAGAGCTAATTACTCAGTTTTCCTTGATGTAAATGAAGGAGTGGGACTGGCATGATCTCCAGGTTCCCTCGTGGTATTAATATCTAATGGTTCTGAAAGTAGCAACTATCCTCACAGAATGGCTTTGTTTGAGATAATATTCAGTGGATGAAAATGATAGCATTTATCACTAGTTATCTTTGAGTCATGTGATTATTTATGTTGCAATTTTCAACTTATGATTTAAACTTTTCTTTACCAGAATACTTTTATAATAAATATACACGATTTTATAATCACATGAAAAAATATAAAGTCCTCCCCATTTTAAGAGAAGAAAACTCTCACTCTAGGAAGAAAAATAAAAGATAGCAATAATAATAAGGTCTAGAGCTATGTTGTTCAGATGTTAGCTCGCAGATGTGGGGACCCCATCCCAGAGATACTGATGCAGTAACTCTGGATGATGCCTGAGAACTTGCATTTTTACCAAGCTCCAGGATCATCATACTTTGAGGGACCCGGGTCTAACAGGGAAACATCATCTAGGTATCAATCCTACCAAAAATTATTCCTTTCACAGTGATGAGGAAAACTTCCTGTATCAAAACCTATTTAACTTGAGAAGCATCTAGGGCTAAAGAATTGTCAAAAGGCTCAGCTCCACTGGAAAACTGTGGTTCTCTCCACCTCCAGAACAGGTCCTGAATGAACCTGGAATAATCAGCTCACCATTCTGGAGTTTAATTTATTTGTAACTAGGTCACCTGGACCTTCTCAAATTGTGCACCAAGAAAATACACACTGATATGTAATGTCAGGGACAAATCGATGGAGTTTTGGTGCTAGACCATGCTCTCAGTAATAAAACTGTGGGTCATTGCTTGGCAATGGGTTAGCTGGTCTGTCAACTGAACTGACTGTTTTATCACCAGGTTTCATTTGAAATGTCAAGAAAGAAAAACTCACAGAGAAAGAGAGAGAAAAAATGGCTCCTAAGAGCTCTCAATGTCAACATACTAAGAGTTAAATCCTGTGTAAATTATATGCATTATAATGAAAAGAATAACAACTGAAAATAAATACCTAATTATGATTTTGTTCATTTGACCACATTGCTGAGGTCTAAATGACAGAAGAAAAGCAAAATGGATCCTCCAACCACAAAACGCCTTCAATTTATAAGTCCATGACCCAGAAACAGCAATAACACAAATATTTATTGAGTGTTTACTCAGTGCCTGTTATGAACAGAATGTTTGTGTACCCACCAATGTTCATGTGCCAGAGTCTTAGCCCCCAAATATGATGGCGCTTGAAGAAGGGACTTTGGGAGATGATTAGGGTTAGATCAGCTCATGAAGGCAGAGCCCCCCTGATGTGATTAATAGTCTTTATTAGAAGAGAGGGAAAGCTCAATCTCTCCATGAGCAAGCAATGAAAAAAGGCTGCAGGAAAACCGAGGAGGAGTTTGGCCATCTGCAAGTCAGGAAGAGCTGTCACCAGGCACTAAATTGGACAGCACCTTGATCTTGGACTCCCTCGCCCCCAGAATGCTGAGAAAGAAGTTTCTGTTGTTTCAGCCACTCCGAGTCTGATATTTTTGTAATGGTAGCCTCAGCAGATCAGGACAGTGCCTTCGCTGCATTACCTAATTTAGTCATCTCCACGTGGGCACTTTAAACAAGAAACCCCGAAGTGTTGCAATGATGTTTTCAGAGTCCGTGTTACTTCGGCAAAAGTGTCCTTCCATGCCTTGCTATAGGCTGACAGCTAAAGAATCATGTTACTTATTTTCGAGATTGTATGTGTATGCACACACTTCTGCCAACTCACGTAGGATCAGTAAAGATGTGTTTGTAAGTACATGTGCCTGAGGTAGGGTGAACACAGGAACCCAATTTATTTAGCGGCTAGTCCCCTTACCCCTTTTTCCTTTTAAGCAATTCTGTTTCTACATTTTCCCAGAAGGGGAAAAAGAAGGGACAAAGGAAGAAGGAGAAAGGAAAAGGTAAAGAAAATAACCATAAATGAAAAGAAGAGAGAAAATGCTGTGGATCAGGGAGCAGGATTTAGAAAGGAAGACATGGAGGAGAGACCTCGAGAAGCCCTGCTGTCCCCGTTCGGCGCTCTGTTCTTTCTTCACATCCCCAGGCTGCCACCAAACCCGTCCCTCATGCTCCTTTTACCCGTTTCCCATCCCCGTGCATGCTTAAGCTTTCAACTCATGCTCCCAGTTCCACTGCCAACACTCCAGCTACAATCAGAAAAAAAAGAAAAAATCACAGTCCCCATCATTAGCCTTGCACCAAGAGGATAATTGAAGAAAGCACAGAAATCTACAAGGACTTTCCAATGCTTTCCAATTCTTGAAAACTGCGCATGATGAGTGCACAGCAGCTCCTTACGGCCCTTCGGGGGGAAACCCACCACTTCTACCTCCCTCCCAGCTCTGGAGCCCTATCGAAGTGTACACAGAATGGATACTCGCAGCCCCCTTCAAAGTGAATTCAAAACTGCCCATTACATGTCACCCTATATGCATTCCACATTCCATTCTTTGCAGGGTTTGGTGTTGAGGATGCACATTACTTAGGAAAGAGCAGCCTTCAGGGTACAGTCTATTTCAAAACACAATTAAAATAAACTCTTCAAGTGGAAATGTAAAAGGCATTTGTATTCTATTAAAGCCTTTGGCCTTATCAACTGCAGAGTGCTCCATTACAAGGTCATTAACCGCCAGCCTTTCACAACGGGCAGCAGGCATCAGCTACACAAAATAAACAGGGGCCCCAAACACCACAATAACTTTCTGTACCTGTTCTTGTTTGCTTGCTGAGCCCTTGAACATTGGAAGTTGCTGAAATACATGAAAAGTGTAGCAGCTTGAGTCAATATTTGCCAGCCTAAGCGAGCAATTTTATTTAGTGAGACGACTGAACCCCTTTGAATAAATACATCTTACAGCAGGAGAACAACCCCAGGCAGGCACTGAGGAAAGGGCTAAGGGCAGAACTAGCTCTGGGGCTGGGGATCTGAGACTTCAGAGGATCCATCTCAGCCCCTTTCCTGCAGTTCACTGCATCCTGGGGCAAGGGGCCCAGTCCAGGGACACGGTGTCTAGGTCAAGGGCAAGCTGGGGAAACTGCACATCTAGGTTGCACTTTATTCTAGACTAGGGGTTCTCATTATAATCACCAGCAAGGTTTGATAAAACATTGGTTGCTGGGCCCAGAGGTGGATCCACCAAGTCTGGGGTAAGACCTAAAAATGTGCATCTCTAATGAGTTCCTAGGTGATATAAATGCTGCTGGCTCTGGACCATGCTTTGAGAGTCACTGGTCTAGACCAGCTCTGTGCAACAGAAATGTAATGCCAGCCACACGTATAATTTGAAAATTTCCAGTAGCATGGGAATAAAGTTTAATAACATATTCAAAATGTCATGGATTAAAATTGTAATCAATGTAAAAATTGCTAATAAGGTACCTTCTATTTTTGGTACTGAGACTTCAGATTACAGGACGTATTTTGCACTTAAAGCACATCTCCTATTGGACTAGTCACATATGGCTGTTGGTTGCTATATTCACAGCCCAGTACTACACAGTCCTCTGGGGATACAGGACCTGAGAATTCCCAAGATGCAGCTACAAGCCTACCTTCAGGACCTGTGTGTCCCCACAAGCATGTATCTTACTGTTGGAATAGAGTGCACATCCCCTGACTCAAGGGTGAGAGTGATGGTGAGTGTGAGGGGCTGAAAGATATTGGAATAAACTAGGAGATGAGAGCGAGGGTGCCTTCGAATGTGGGACATGGTGAGGGTAGAGAGAAAAGTGGGGCAAGCTGTACTGTGTGTCTGTGTATGTGAGAGACAGAAAGGAGACGAGAGAGAGACAAAGAAAGGGGTGGGGGGAATTAGGACAGGGAAGATGATTGATTCTGTTCCAACCTGTAATTACTGAACAACTCATTCCCCACGACACACATGACACAGCCTCAGTGTCACACAGTTCTTGCTGCTGCTGCATTAGCACTGTTTCTTCGCTGGCCTTCGTGATCCTTAGCTTTTTGGGTCTGAAGCTATCCCAGGGCACTGCTCATAAAAAGAGATACCTCACATGCCTTTCACTGAGGCCCCTCCTCCCCTGCTTTTCCCCGTTTCTTTTACAAGTGGCTTGGGGTCTGACTTGAAGGAGCGATCATAAAGAGAATGATTACTTTTACACTGGCTGCAATAGGAGAGGACTCTAGGAGGAGGGATTTATACATGGAAATCAATACCAGCATTGGAAAGCATTCCCTTTTGCCTGTATAAGTGCTGCCCACAGGGTCAATAGCAGGAATTAACCTGGATCCTTTTTTTATTATTATTCTTTTTAATAAAGCTGCTTTACGATAGACTCTGAAGTGAGCTCCCATTCTGAAACGGCACTAATGTGAAGGGAAAGAACCAATAGTTTCATCTAAGAATCATCCGTTGTCCCAACGGGGACCTCACCCCACTCCCACCACCCTCACTCTCCCAGTCTCCAGAGAGTCAGAGAGAAGAGAGAGAAATTAAGCCTTTTATGAGCACAAAATGGCACCGACGTAAAAGAGAATGAGCTCATTGCCCTGGTTTTATGGGTTGTTTAATGTGTGATACACAATAATAAAAGCTGTTGTAGATGCAGCTGTGCCGAATGCTTACTGTATGCACTCAGTATGACTCTGTGAGTCCATGCTTGGTGCTTTATTTACCTTATTTGATTCTTTCAACAATCTATAAGGGGGGGAAATGGGGACTCATAATGGGTGAAGGTCTCAAGGAAGAAATAAGTGGTTGATGGGCTCCTCCCATTGACGTCTTTTGGATGCCCCAGACTGTGCTGTCCGTTGGATCACGAAGACTGAACTGATAGGTGTTCCTCGCTGACTGGTATAGGTGTTGAAAGCCTTATGCATTTTATTCCAGCAAACTTCTGCCATTCCTCCTGTTACAATGTATAAAATTCATCAGTAAGGAACTGTTTTTGTGATAACCTTAGAATCAGCCCTCCAATGCCATGTCTTTCTTACTCGTATACCTCATAGTAAATCTTGTCAGTTCCACATTTAAAATATACCAGACTCTGGGAATGCTGTGTCACTTCCACGAATCGTTTATTTCACTCTCATCCTCAGGCAGACTCTGCTCCACAGAGTAGCCAGAGCGAAACTTGAGTAAGTCAGATCTTGATAGGTCCATGCTTAGGATCTTTCTGTACTTCCCATCTCATTCAGGGTAAAAGTCAAATTCCTTGCAATGGCTATAAGACCCTACACATTCTTTACACACACACACACAGACACACACACACATGCATGCACTCCTCTGATTTCATCTTTTTCCACTTTCTTCCTTGCTCACACCTCTCCAACTATATTGTCTCATCCCAGTTCTTCAAGATCAATAAGCACCTTCCTGCCTCAGGGATTTTACACTGACTGTTTCTTCCACCAAGAATACTTTTCCCTCAGTTAATAAAATGGCTCACTCCCTCACTTCTATCTGGTGTCTACCCAAAGTTTTATCAGCGAGAATCCTGCCATGAATAACTTAAACTTCTGATTCTTTTTTTTAAGATTTTATTTATTTATCTTTAGAGGGGAAGGGAAGGAGAGAGGGAGAGAAATATCAATGTATGGTTGCCTCTTGTGCATCCCCTGCTGGGAACTGGCCTGCATGTGCCCTAACTGGGAATCAAACTGCAATCCTTTGGTTCGCAGGCCCGCACTCAATCCACTGAGATACGACAGCCAGAGCTAAACCTCTCCTTCTTTATCAACCTCTCTGGGCTGCATTTCTCTCCAGTACTTTCTACTGCCCAACGTATTAAATATTTACCTGTTTCCTGTCTTTGTCTTCTGATGCCCCACTCTCCTCATCAAAAAATTAACTCCATAGAGGCTTGTTTAATTCACTACCAAAATAGTTTCTGGAGTTTCAAAATAGTTTCACCTAATGGAGATCACCATTAGGTGATCAGATACTAAGATCCTCCTCCTTGGGAGCCATTTCTGACAGAATCCCTTTAAGGCAATGTCAGAAAAAGTTTCAGCACCACTTCTAAACTGGAGGTCAGTACTTACTCTGTCTGATACCACTTGGTAAGTCTGTGCCCCTGGTGTTTATGGCTTATGAATAAACAAGAGCACTGCAGTTAACAACGCAAACTTTTCCTATGATCCTTTGCAATGCTCAGCCCTCAGAGGACCAGTTGCCATCAGTGTGGGACTCTGGGCATGAGTATCATTCAGCACTGTGATTCTGAAGACTTCTGTCTTTCCCTTGGCTATGCTGCCTCATCTGTGTGAGTCTTTGGGGGCAAGGATAGAAAGAACAACAACAGGCAACTTGTAGACGTAACCAAGTCTTTGTGACAGATGATTCCTTCAAGGTGATTTTCTGTACCTTGAGCTGGGTGGGCTCATCGGTTGGACACTGAGGCATACAGTGGAGTTGGAGAAGGCTGGTCTGCTACTCAGAGAATAATGAACAGTGTTCAACATATAATTCAGCTCCTTCTGCTTTTCTCCCTGATGTGAACCCAGCAGCTCAAAGCATGACAATATTGGGGAAAGCCTCTGCCCTCAGAACGGAGCACTACTAATTCAAACCAGAGTAAGTACTTACCTGCATAGAGTTAATGTCAGACAATGTGGTAATTCCATCTCTCTCTTTAACCTTGTTTGGCTTTAGGGATCTTGCCATACATGGCTGGGCTACCACTATTGTTTCAGTTAACCAGTAATTTCTAAATTTCCACATCATCTTGTTTGGTGTGGGCACACTCTTATTGCAGGTATGTGCAGCTCACAAGTCCGAAACAACAGCCTGTATCAGAAAAGATTTGGAGGGAGTCTCTGGCCTCCCAGCAATATTTCAGTGTGCCTTCACCTGCCATAGCAGAAGAATAGTTCACAAGGGTAATGTATTCTGGTAGTCTGCTGGAGCGCTCAACTGACAAGAGCCCTATTGAGAAGATGTTCATTCCCCTGGGAGCTTTTCTGTTTACATGTGCCTGTACTCATCTTTCAGCTGAATCAGAAAGCTGAATAGAAACTTCAGTGTTTGAGAACACAAAATGGATTTTGATGCTTAAAAGGACTTTTATACTGAGAAACCCAGAGTTAACAATCTTCACATGTGTGCTAGTTCTAAAAGTCTAGAATTTGGGAGTTCTCTGGGACCGCAGAGATTGCTTCTTTTGCAGTTCATGGCAGCTATTTCCATTAAAATTTAAAATAATTTAAATCAAGGAAGTTAAAAATTCAAAGGAAAAGTTTTTCAGTCATGCTAGCTAGTCATAAGCCACCTGTTGGACTGCACAATCACAGGACACTTCCATCATTGCAGAAAGTTCTATTGGGGAACACCGGCTAGAATTCTCCTGTCACTTTATAGCAAAGAAAACAAAGGTTTATAGAGTCAAGGTCAAGGGCCTATCTCTCTTGTCTCACAGATAGTAGCTTGCTTATAATTAGAAAAGATCCAGTTTGTTTTACTGTGTCCATTCATACTACCAGGTCATCTCCCCCCTCTGGTGATAGTATCGAATATTATTCTAATAACATCTAGCACAAATACAAATGAAGAAAAGCAAGCTGATGACAGAATTAGCCACTAAATATCCCAGTATGAGTAATTAAATAAAATTAAAATAGAGTTGGGAATTCATGTCTCCTTCATGAGAACTCTTTAAGACTAACACAAAGAGAAGAGACGGTTTTCCCTAACAGTGTTGTACTTATGCCTGCAGCTCACAGGTCTGCCTCGGTTACTATGGGACAGCATTGCTTATATACCTAATGAATGCTTTTTATCATGTTTCCTTGGCTTTGTATAATGAATGTCATGGGGCATTTTGATTACCTAAGTAACTCCAGGAAAGCTTCCCTGGTACTGTTTATACAGGGTACATTTAGGAACATCTTGTCCATAGCAACCAATTAGCAATAATGGCTATTATTAGCTTGAATATGGAAAAAACTATTTTCAGTTACCCTGTGATTCAAAACTTGCACTAGAGCCTAAGGTGTTAGGGTTGAGCAAGCTATGGTTTTATGGCTAAAGATTCTCCACACAAAGAAAGCTAAAAAATTCCTATGAAGCCTGAAGCCTAGAACATACATACAAGAATCTCTTTCCAGTCATTTGACTACATTTCCCTAAGCACTATCAAAATCTCCTATTTAGGCCAAAGAATGTCAAGCTAACAATACCTTTTTCAGAGTTGATGCAGACCTGAGGTAAATTTTAGAGCTCCTAAGGGTCAGAACTGTATCTTTATTCTACTGTCCCCATCACTCAACACTGTGCCTGGAACATAGTACATGTTGTTACTGTATGTGGAAAGAAGGAAGGAAGGAAGGAAGGAAAGAAAGAAGGAAGGAAGGAAAGAAGAAGGGGAGAGGAAAGGGAGGTAGGGAAGAAGGAAAAGAGTGATATCTTAAAATTTTCATCTAGGCTTTCAAATAGAAAACAAACATATATCACGGAGAAACTTAATTGTCCCAGTTTGCTTCCTCTTAGTCATGTGGCTAAAGGTAAATAATACCTCTGAGGCAAACAATTCTTATTTTTGCCTGCTCAGCACTCCCCATATTAAGAGACTATCTCTCTTCCTTCAGCCACTACTTCCCTTCATGCCGTGTGCTTCAGTTGGAGTTGAGCCCACTCTTGACTCCAGGGATGGGTACTAGACCTGGGTCTGGACAAAAAGATTAGTTGAAATGTGAGAAAACTAATTGAAATAATCTCCGGAGAGATCAGGAGATACTGTTGCTGGTGTGTATAAATTGCAGGAAAATAATTCTGGCACTACTACTAGCCACCTTAGGGTACCCTATTGACCAACTCAGAGGAAAAAGAAGAGGCAAAAAATGGAGGAAGACAGATGCTTGATGTCATAGTTTGGACATCAAGATCCAGTCTTGAACTTTTTAGTTACATGAACCATAAATTGTCCCCCTCCCATTTGAGTTTGCTTTAATTTAGTTTTTGTTTCTTGGAACAGGAAGAGGATGATTAATGTGAACACCAATCCCCCAAAATCACTCTTAAAACATCACTACATGAACTTTGCAGCTGGTACCTGAGAGTGGTGACTTCTCCAGACTTGAGAACACTCTGAACCCACAGGAGGAGAACATGCTGGCACTTCCCAATGAAATACATGGTGCCCTGCGTCTTAAGCATACATTCATTCCAACAACTTGAAGTGCTTACCATCGGCCAGTCACAGTGTACGAGCCAGGCCCTGGGACTTCATGCTGAAGGGGACCTTCACAGCTTCCCTCAGATTTCCAGGCACCCGTGGTCTTCCTGACAGGGATC